>BMAW01089040.1:120565-197945 GCA_019974015.1 Nephila pilipes | reverse complement strand
AAATGAATTTATATGATTCGACATCCGTACAATGTACAGGAAAAAGTTGTTTGGATATGCATTATTGTTTAGAAAGTCAAATCGGAAGAAAATGCTGAAAACTCCCACTGAAAATTCTTATTATAAGACATGTCTTGTCGATATTGGCATCTTGATTACGAATATCGATATTGGCATTTCAAGTAGGCAACAGGATCACGCTATCGAGAATCAGGGTGACAGGCTAGAGGAAATAGCAAGCAGGACTGAACGTGGTGTCTCAAATATAGTTAATTGTACTGTTGAAAAAAAACTGTTGAAAAACTAAAAGTGTTGAATGACCGATAGATATATATTAAAAACCAGAATGAAAAAAAAATCCCTTATGAGGCGAGAATTATGTCTCGAGGGTATAAAAAGATCAGGAGAAACTTTTGAGGTAGTTTTTTCACCTATTGTGATATTCTCATCTGTCAGATTAGTTTTCTTAACTTCAGTAAGTTTTTACAAGTGGTTATATTGTAATGGTGACAATACTTGTGCTTATCTATATACAAATACAATTAAAGTAATATACATAATACAGCCAAAGGATTTTGTGGATTTTAAAATTTTAAATTATATTTGCTAATTAAAGAAGATCGTTTATTTGCAAAAACAAAGAGTAAGAGAATGAATATTGTATAGATTTCAGACTGAAAAAACTAGAATTTGGTCAAATGGTCACTATAATCACGATATTATATTTTTTTTGTATGTTGAGAGCATATTTTTTTTCTTCAAAATCTAGGAGTGTGTGGATCATGCGTTTAAGCTGATAGAATCAAAGTTGCTTTAAGAATTTTACGAAAGAAAAGTTTTTAATTAGGAGTAAAATTTACAGAAAATGAGGGGGGAAAGTTTGATACATCAAACTAAAAATATTAATATAATTGGAAGATTTGAAAAATATAATTTATTCCTCCCTTTTTTCTAAAGGCGGAATTCTTTCAGAATGCCAGTATTAAACAAATCAATCTAAATTTAACGAAATGTGGAATTTACCTTATCAAAGTTTTTATTAGAATGTTTAGCTAATTTGGTTGGAAGCTGAAGATTCGACATCTTTTTTACCGCTAATTAATTCTAAGATTCAAGATTCTTCTAGCATTTTGCACTGGAATGGTCAATTGGTGATTAATTAAATTGGCAATAATTATGGTGAACAGTATTAAATTCAAAACATGAATAGACAAAAAGGGACAAAACATTAAGAATATAGAATACAATTTAAGGGAATTCATCCAAGCCGATCCCTAGACTAAATAGTGAAAAAGACTAAACACAACGTCTGTTGAAGTCGAAATCTAATTGAACAATCTTCACCGGGAAAAAAAGCCAGTCCCGCAGCAACTGAGTTTTCTCTAGCGAGAGGAAAGCTCCTCGCTCCTGATTGGCCTTTCTCGTCGCTGCCGATGCTATCCTCGCAGCTGCTCACTGGTGAAGCTCCCTCTATTGCTATTCACCAGCTTCTTCACCATGCCGACAAATGGCCTGAGTTACATTAAGAGCAAGACACTGTCGCGCCCGTAGGGAGTGGGCAACCGGGCATGTGAACTGGAGGAGAAATGAATGGCGCAATGTTCTTTTCTCTGAAGAGTCCCGTTTTTCTGTTCATCCTGATGATAGGCGCATTTTTATCTGGAGGGAACGAGACGCTAGAAACAATCCTGCTTTCGTGCGTGGAAGTTTCAGAGTTGGCGGAGGTGGAGTGATGGTTTATATTGGCATTTCCATTGATGGGAGCACCGTTCTCTACATCATTCGAAATAGAGCTCTGATAGAGATGAGATCTTAAGACCTATTGTAGTCCCGTACGCTGCAGCAATAAAAGATAACTTCATAATAATGGACGAAAACTGCAGGCCACATCAAGCCAATTTAGTGGGTTATTTCCATTTCGAGGAGGGAATCGTATGAATGGAATGGCCAGCATGTTCTCTGGACACGAACCAAAAAGAACACTTTTGGGAGATTCTAGACCGACGAGTTGTTGGCTATAACTACAACCCCCACGAACCTCCCAAGAACTGGAAAGAGTTCTTCTGGAGGAGTGGGATAAAATATCTCAGCTCCTTAAAACAGCCTCATTGACACCATTCCTCAAAGGTGTTCAACGTTGCTGGCCGTCCGGGGAATCTATAACCCCTACTAAAAACTTTTTTCTTTCAAATGAATACCCTTTTTATTCGTTTTTTCTCGAACGCACAATTAGTTCTTTTTTTTTCTTTTTGTGTCCAAATGCTGAGTAAAATGCATTTTTTTTCTGCTAAACATGTTTGATTTGTTTTCTTATATAGCCTACCACGTCTGTCGATCATGTATCAATCATATAAACAATTTCCCAACCGCTTCATCCACCCAAAAACTCAATATACTTTAATTGCTTTGAGCAGTATATATATATATATATATATATATATATATATATATATATATATATCGCGTTTGCGACGATGAGATATGTAAATCATTAGCATTGCAGCACAGAAGCACATGACATGCGACAGTAGCGCAACTCGCATGTGCTATATAAGGGGATAACGGATTGGCGAAATGAAGTACGACAATTGTTTTTACGTGCGTTTTATTACGTAAGCGGTTTACCTATGCTTCGTGGAAGACATCGAGCCTCTTTTGAACAAGTTTCTGAATTCCACCGAGGTAGAATAGTAGCCTATAGGGATTGCGTATTTTCCTTCAGAGAAATTGGTCAACGTGTTGGACGAAACCAAGAAACTGTGAAGCGGATCTGCGATCGCTGGATGCATGGGGGATCGACGGACCAACGGGGCCGATCGCACCCACCTCGTTGCATCACCGCCCGTGATGACAGGCAGATGGTGCGCTTGGCAGTGATGGATCGCGCATCAACCTCACAAACCATAGCACAACAGATTCAGTCTGTTATGCATCATTCGGTGTCCACTCGTACCATTCGACGTCGTTTGCAACAGAATGGAATGTCCTCAAGTGTTCCATTGCTTCGTTTACCCTTGATTCGAAACAACAGGCGTTTGTGCTGCCAATGGTGCTATGAACGGCGGAAATTGACAACGGAATGAAGTGATTTTGTGTTTACTGACGTATTCCGCTTCTTCCTGCAACATTACGATGGTCACATTCGAGTTTATAGAGACCGTGGTGAGAGACTGCTGAACTGTTACGTTTTGCATTGCCACACTGGTCCTGCTCCAGTTGTCATGGTTTGGGATGGTATTTGGTTTCACTCCCGCATCCCTCTAGTACACAATACTGAACAAACAGCGCTACATCTCTGAGGTGATGGAACCGTAGTCCTCCCTTACCTTCAGAGCTGGCCATCAGCCATATACCAACAGGATAAGGAGCGAAAACACATGTCTTGCAATGTTTAAGAGTTCTTTACCCACCAGATTGAATTGCTTCCTTGGCCTGCTTGTTCTCCCGATCTATCGCCAATTGAAAGCGTTTGGTCCATGCTTGCACAACGACTTTCACCAGAAACACCATCGGTTGCTTCATCAGATCAACTTCGACAATATGTGAAATCCGCATGGACTTTTGTACCCCAAGGATACATCCAAAGCCTCTTTGATTCTACGCTGAGGCGTGTGGCAGTGTTTATAGCCAACAATGGTGGCTACACAAACTACTGATTTTATTATCATTCACACTTCACAAGAGGCTGTAATTTTAATCGTTTGATCTTTGTTACATGTTATCTGCCAAATAAATTTTGCTGTGATATCTCAATTCATTCAAAGGATTCAAAAGGTCCAGGACTCAGCCTATAACGAGAAACATTTTTGCACAGAGAGAATGCAATAACGTTTCTGTACTACTATGTTCTTCCCCTTTTTCTAAAAAGGGTTTGTCGAAAATCGCATGGTCATGACCGCATCGCCGTCCTATTTTTTAGGTGGATGCATATAGTAACCGCCGATTGAAAAAGTTGGCTTTTGTTAAGCAGAGAATGAATATAAAATTTTGTGTTCGCTTGGGAAAAAGTGCTACGGAGAACTACAAAATGTTGAAACAAGTGTACGGCAGTGATACACTATCCCGAATGCAAGCTTTTGAGTGGCATCGACATTTCACAGAAGGCAGGGAAAGTGTCAAAGGGGATGAACGATCTGAACGACGGCAGACTTCCCTCACCACTGAAAAAATCGAATTGATTTCTGCAGCGGTAAGTAAGAAAAGGCTTTAAACAACTGCACAAATAGCAGAATCAGTTGGAATATCGTATCAACGGACACTTACTAAGGATCTTAGCATGTATAAGTTGTGTCAACACATAGTTACCTGCATGTTGAGCAAAACGAAAAGGCGATTCGAATAGAAATGGAAGGGAGACTTAATCTCAGACTTTAACAAAGATCCTTCCCTGCTAGGTAGGAATATGATTGGGGATGAGAAATTGTGTGGTTTATATGATTGGTAGTCCAAGAGAGCCTCGTCATTGTGGAAATTACCACAATCTTCACCCAAGTAGAAATTTCGCCAAGATCGCTGTAAAATGAAGGGCATGCTAGAAATGTTTTTTAATATCCACTGCATTGTGTATCTGGAATTTACACCTAAAGGACTCACTGTGAACAAAGAAATCTATGTAGACACCCTGAGTAGTTTGCATGAGCCGATCCGAAAGAAGAGACCAAAACTGTGGGTAGAGCAATCATGTTGACTTTTGCATGACAACACTTCTGCGCACCGATTCCTCCTCCTCACTGATTTTCTTACGAAAACGAAAACAATTGTTTTGCCTCATCCTCCTTACTCACCCAATCTCGCCTCCTGTGACATCAGCCTATTTCTTAAATTGGCACATCACTTGCAGGGTCATCGATTTAAATCTGCATGTGAAGTCGAAAGTGCATCGCTGGCTGAATTAAGAGGTATGGCTATAAAGCTATCCCGGAAATGTTTTCAAGATCTTTACAAGTGATGGTAAAAGTGTGTTGTTGCTCAAGGATATTATTTCGAAGGAGGTTGTGTTTGAATAAATTATTTGGAAAAACTTTTTATGTTACAGACACAATTTGGGAACTTTTGAATCCTACTTCATATATATATATATATATGTGTGTGTGTGTGTATATTCGCCAAATTTTGAGCAACCAACAGATCTATAGCATGAAACCTACTCTTTTGAATTCAGTGCCACTCGCTTTTGTAAACAAACAAGTATACCAGCAGTTTTCGTTCGTATTAGAGTTATTTTCTTCTCTTTCGACAGAAATACGATAAGTGTAACAATAGAGGGAATAGCTTTTGTGAAATGTCACATTAAACTAGGAGAAACAAGGTGACATTGAAGATAATTTCTGCAAAATGTACCCTTCGAGATGAAAAACATAAGACAATATAGAAAAAATCGGTAATTTCGTTCAATCTGGCCGTCAGTTCAGTATCCTTGCGGTTCCCGAAATTGTAGGAATTAAAAAAGTATCCTTACAGCAATTGTTACATAACGTGGGAAAAGTGTGTGCTCAAGTGGTTCCCGAAATTCTCTCGTTTGAACAACAAGAAGCTTGCAAAAATGTTTCTACTGACACTCTGAATATCATTGAAAAAAACCGAAACTTATTGAGAATTATGATAACGTGTGACGAATGGTTGGGTCCACTGATAACTCCACTTCAAGCAATGGAAGAGCCCATCTTAACCGAGAGCCAAAAATTCTCGAACGAGCAAATCAAAACTCAAAATAATGATGACCGTTTCTTTCTTCGATATTCATGGGGTTATGTACCTTGTCTGGTCAAACAATTAAACAACATTCCTACCTTCACGTTATTGCAAAACTCAGTGAAAGAAAAAGGAAAAAACGACACGAATTGTGGAAGGACATTTATTTCGCCTTTTGAATAAAGAGGCATCTATATCCAATCACATCAACCCAGTCTTAATCCATCCGCCACATTCGTCGGGTGTAGCACCATGTGACATCCATTTGTTTCTTGATGTGAAATTTGCTTTAAAAGGACAAGATTTGAGTCCGTTGAATTCATGAAAGAGCAAGGGGCACGCGTCCTGAAAGAGCTCAACGAAGACTTCCAGCATTTTTCGAAAATTGGAAAATTCGAAGGGGTAGAGGAGAAGTGTATATTGAAAATCATATTAAGTAAATATGTCTGAAATCAAAATAAAATATTTTAAATCATTAGTCTCGTTATTTGACTGCTACTCCTCATATATATATATATATATATATATATATATATATATGCGCGTGTATTTATGAAGTATTAGTAAAAGCGTTTGCAATTTTGTACAATGCTGGATAAATAGAAAGTATTTGAATCACAAACTTATGTAAATACTATTTTGTTTCTTAACATTTTTCGTATTTTAAAGAATACGTTCATTTTGAGTTACTTCACGTATTTTAATTGTCATGATAAATTTTTAATAACACTTGATTGTGTTTTGTATGTGAAATTTTACACAAAACATATTACTTAATTACAATATTTAACATAAAATTCACAAAGTTGTTTTCTTCTTTATCTTTAAAGAGTCTCTTCTTTGGATTTTAATTAAACAATGAAAATAATAATTTTTTACATGTTGCTTCATAATTTCTGTAATTTGGATTTTCAAATTTTTTTTTCAGGAGTGCATCATTTTTAGTTGTCCTTTTTCACAATTGGGAGTATATGTCTCTTTTCCATAATAAAAACTTGATTACTTTTATTAACATATTATGAACATACAAAAAAATTTTATCGTAGGGGAAAATTACGCATGTATAAATTTGTTAGCAATTATCTATTTTTGAAGAGGATCTTAATGCATTATTTATATAAAAAAAAATAAGAGATTTCTTTTATGTTAGTTAGTAAAATTGAAAGCATTTTAGTAATTTTTATGGTAAACTAGCTTTAAAAGCTACTGTTTCTTTCGATCGATATTGTAGTTTTTACTTATCTTGCATTAATCTTTCGATGGTCATTACATAAAAAAAAAATTTTAAAAATACTTCCCGAAATGCAGCTCTTAAAAAAGTAATGAATCAGTTTTTGTCCATTCCTTTTAAATTCCTTACATATATGAAATTTATATTCTATTAGTATCTTACAATTACAATTTTTTTTTCACCTTCTTCGAATATATTACAAACTCATACCTACTACAAAAATAAGCTCTTTTTTCTTACAAAATGTTACATATTTTACGAAACTTAATATCGTATCCAATATTAAAAAGCTTATAGTTACTTATTTTTTGTAAAATTCATTGAACGAAACAAAAAAATATTTTTGTTTAACGTTCATATTTATTTCTTTTGTATAAATATTTGAACTTGAAATACTTGTATAAGAATTTCGCAGCGTAAAATTACTTTTTGTTTGCATATACCAAATGGGAATCCTGCGATTTATTTTATGGATTTCTTATAACATAAATATTTTACAACATCTGAGGCTATCTATAAATAAGGTATTAAAATCGAAGAATTCTCCTTTGCTCTTGAAATACACTTTTGTTAATTCCAAACTGTTGCGCAACACTTGTTATGTTACACCTGTCTTCAGGCTTGCTGATCATTCTATCACATGGAAAGACATCGTGGTGGTTTCATGCAACTATTACCGAACATATGACTCCTTTTTTAGTTGCAGGCAACGTCTGGAAATTCAACTTTCCACCTTATATTTAAATTTCTATGGCACTTAGCTCACGTAATCCTGTCGTCAGCGTGCCTTGACGTCCGCTCTGATGCGATAGTGTCAGGATGTTTGGATCAGATGTTTTGCATGCTAGTATATATATATACAACCTCTGACAACAAAGTTCGGTGAATGAAGTCAGAACGGCCGAACTGGCAACACTAGTGAAATAAAACGCCGAATCAAGGTGGCGATAGGTGTTGACTATCTGCCCCCAATGTTGTTTAGTGGAACAATGTTTGTGTTCCGTGTAAGACTTGTTTTACAAAGTGCTTGTTTAGTGCGTTGGTTCTTAACTGAGAACAGGAAAATGAGCGAAAAAAAGATCAATTTAAAGCTTTGGTTTAAGCTTGACAAGACATCCAATGAAACTCATGCAATGCTGGTACGTGTTTATGAAGTTCAAGCAATATCCATTAAGTGTGTGTGAGAGTGGTTTGCCCATTTCCGAGAAGGCCGGGAAAGGTTTTCTGACAACCCCCGTAGCGGAAGACCGGCGACCTCCTTCAGTGATGAAAACATTGAGAAAGTGAAGAAATTACTCACGAAAGATCGTCGATTAAATGTGCTCATGATAGCTGATGAACTGCAGATTAACAGTGAATCCGTGCGACAAATCGTTAGCCAGAATTTAGGAGTGAGAAAAGAGCCATATCACTTGACTGAAGATCAGAAGCAAGACACGTTTAGAGGCTTCACAGGATTTTGTCGAAACGGTGGATGAGACACCAAATTTCTTGAACTATGTTGTCACTGACGATGAGTCCTGGTGTCTCAGGTACGAGCCTGAAATGAAATGGCGAAGCATGGAATGGTGTTCTCATGTATAATCTCGTCGGAAAAAGGTCAGAGAAGAAAAATCATCCAACGAAAGCATCACCGATACTCATCAAACGTGAGGAGGCTTTTGAACTCCATCGCAAAAGAAGACTTCTTGCAAAGTTTCCAGTACATGTATAGCAGATCTCAGCGGTGCATTGTCATGGGAGGTGACTATTTTGAAGGACAGTAAGGTAACTTTCATTAATATTTCATCTACTTTAATTAATTGTTTTTCAATACATTTTTTTTGTTAAGTAATTTTTAGTAATTTCTTTTTCCGCTTCTTTCAATCAGTAAATTTACAAACCGGTTACTTTGGCGGTGAAATTTTCTTGGCGTAGAGGTTTTAAGAGAGACAGTATAGGTATGTGAAATTTGTATAGTCTTTTATATTTTCAATGGGCTTTCTTCAACTCATATTGCATGTCTGAGTCAAAATTTAAAAGCTTTTTTTTATCTTATTTTAAAGCGCTCTGTTAAGCTGAAAATTTCTATACCGAATTATTTTAGGGCTATTAGAATATTTCAATTATAATAAATAAAAATTTATTAATTAAAACTAATTATTTAAAGAATTAAAATTTACACGAATTTTTTTGCCATGTCAAGTTATTGCTTAAACTCTCTTTTGATAATTATTACTCTGTTAATAAATTAATAAAAATAAATTTTTAATTTTAATTCTTATTTTTATGGAAAATTAAATTTGACAAACAAATGGAAAAGCAATTGGATACAGCTTTCCATCTAGTTCACGCCTTCCTGTTAAAACGCAAAGTGTGAAGTTTGAAATAAAATTTCATGGAAATTGAATATTTTGAATACAATTTTTTGAATAAAAGTTCAAGGAACTCGCTTTTTACTGGTGTTATTAAAAAAATTAAATAATGATATTTGCATTATTTTGGGCAATTTGTTAAAATTCTTTGTATAATTTCTGCTTTCGTTTGTTTTTGTTGTCTTTAAAAAGTTTAAACATTGTTTCCGATGACGTGTTATTTGTATTTTTTTACATTAAATTTTGCTTTAGAATACTTTCTTTCCTTCTATTTTCCTCCCAAGGGCCTATTATTTTATTTCGATCAATTTTGGCGAACCAGATCTCTCTTCAATTTTTATCGTTTGCTGGTATAAGTACACAATTTTTCATCCCAAATAATGGAACATGATTAATTACATTATTTCCATTAGTCTGAATGTTTGCCGTTCTTCCATTTATTTTTGAATGAAAATCCTTTTTGGATCTATAATACATAGTTTTGATTTTTTTTTTTTTTTTTGGCTGTTTCGATTTTAAATTTAAGTTTCTTTCAAAGTAAAGTAACGAAAGCCATTTATCCTGGTTTCGTTTAGAAATTAAAGGATTTCTCCGACCATTACTAATAAACGACCAATTTTGTGACATCAATTCCTGTCATTTAGTCAGAGATCACAAAAAAATATTAACATCATGTTTATCAATATTTTTTTGGATAAATGTATTAATTAAGAAGTGGTTTTGATTCCTATAAAAAAAATTCCATATGTTTGTATTTTCAAAGTAAAGAAAGAGAGGTGTATACACATTTTTTTGGAGCCACTGCGTAAAGTGTTACTCAAAAATCTGGAAAATAAGTGAAAAGAAAAAAGATGCAAAAGTTACAAAAGCATTTTCAATTAATTCGTCAAATCCAAAATTTGTTCCTAGAGCTAATTCTTCACTCGTCCTCTACTTTTGAGAAACTAAAATTTCATTCTAATTTCTCGAATTCAGATCAAAAGAAAGATTCGAATTCAACGAAAACTCCTTGAATTAATCACCACTCATCACCGAACCAACAAATGAAAAGGATCCCAGTGCCCAGAAAAAGTGAAAGCCCCTGCCGGAAGTCAGGGAACCAGCCAAAGAATTCCATATTCATGCTTTCTATAATTACGATTTTATTTTGCTAAAAATTATTTTTTTTTTATTGAATTGCAAAAAAATCAATATTTCATAAATATCCGTTTTGCACAAATTTTTCATTATATTCATAAATTGTCATTTTATTATTAAGAGAGACTTAGCAATATGTAATGAAATGTTGGTTGAACACAAGACACTCGATTGAATCCCTAGTAAAAAAATCGTTTTCCCATCACACATGGTGCAAGTAGAACGCCGCGAAAATTTAGAATTGACCTTGCGTGAATGTCTGTTGGACAATCTTCTTACCCTACAGAAGCAATTAACCCGAATAGTTTGAAGCTTTATGGGGAAAGGGGAATAATAGGATACTTTCAAGCTATAAAACCAGTGATAGAAGGTTTCACTCACAAAGATTTGTTCACTGATAACCTTACAAAGGCGTATGGCAACCATGGAAATTCAGACCAAATCAGTTGGATACTGCTCGTTTTACTTTTTTGAATAGATCCTTTTCTTGCTTCTGTTACTCAGAAAAACGGGTGTAATCTTTATATAGAGTAGAAAAGAAACTTTGTAGCATTGCGTATACAACGAAACGGAAAATTTGGAAAGCCCTACTTCCAAAGCTAACATAATTTAATTTTAGTTTTATTTTATTGGAAATTATTGACGGAAGAGAGTCACCCAAATTGCCTTTCAGAGAGCCATTTGAAGTAGAAGAAGCAATAAAATACAAAAACTGACTGACATTATTTTCTAATAAAGTTTACATTTCCTCGAACTGGATTTCATAAGAACTGTGCGAGTTACTTAAGTATTGTTATAGTTATATTCTATGGATTACTGTATAAAAGGGAATTATTTTTTTACCAAATGCACGCAAAAGTTTATAAAAAATTAGTATAAAATGAGTGATATACAATGCCGTATGAATAATGAGACTACGGGCAGGCTTCAAGATTTTTTTTAGATCCGATTTTCGTCTCTTTTTCTTGTCAACCAATTACCTTTTGTTCTAATTTTTTAAAGCGACTAGATCACAAATAAACATTTCTTGGCTTTGCATAGCCATATTTGGTTCTTGCGCCAAAAACCTCTACATTCACTCACTTTTCTTGGATGAACAATTCACAAAATAGTGTCAATTTGGAGGAAAATGCTGGGAATTTTTTGCAATATCCAGATGGCAACATTGAACAAACGGCTGTTTCAATTATTTCCTTTTAAAATGTGACTCCTAAAGATAGTGTTACTGTCACCACTGTGAAAAAAAAGATTGTGTTATTAACTTTACATTTCAAGTAACACGATGATATTGACGAAGGACCTCAAAATTTTGAACACTTGTCAAGTGACCAGGAGCAGACTTGCGATCTAAAATTCTATTCTCCATACTTCCACACTACGCCAACATGATGGCTTGGAGCCTTTACAGATATCAAGTACATCAACACCATCATGGCGGTTTTTAATGGAATCAGGTCTCGAAACCATGCCTCGATAAAAGAAATGTCATGAGCTTTCGGCTACAACGACCAGTATTTATGTGAGAATATAATGAATAAAGGAAAAATAATTTCAACAAAATTCATGTTTCTTTTCTCCAAAATATATAATCAATTGACTAACTTTCTTGTAGTTATATAAGCGTTCCTTCATGTTATTTATTTTTGCCGAGCCTGTCGGAAAATTTCAATTGGCAGAATTGTCATTCCAACCCGGACTCTGAATCCAGAGAGGGTAATGGTGGACGCATTTGTGACATTTTCTACGTCGTTACTTAGAATGAGTCACCGAAACTCAATGAATATTCATCAAATGAAGATTTCGCTAAAAAAAATCAAAATAGTTTTATTCGTAGTATAGAATGGCAATTATTAATGTGAATATGGATAAGTTACTAACTTTTGATCGGAATCCAAGATTTATAACTTAAATTTCAATTTATCTCAATAACAACAAAATTAAGTCTGAGTCGAGAGCAATACTTATAAATAGAGTGAGTGAAAAATATCAGGTTTCCGAGAATCGCGTTACTTTCCCACACTCATATCACACGCACTCATATATTACTAACCTTTAAACTCTCCTCGGCACTTCAAATCTTCCTATTTCTCTATCTCATCCTTTCCTATTCACTAAACTTTTATATATTTAGCAATGTAGGTTTACATAAGACCCCGTTTATACACAAGGTGAGGTTCTTAAATTAAATTACGTCATAAAGTAATCCAAAAAGTTAGTTAAAAAGGGGAAATGCACAAGAATTAAAACTGTTTTATTTTCTCTGTCGCTTTTCAGATAAACCATGGAATTTGAAAACCTTTTGCAGTTGAAAATTATGTGTCACTGCTTTTTCGAATTTCAGAAATTATTTACATTGGTAAAAAAATAATTTTCAATCATTCGAATGTTCCAAAGGAATAAGAATATTTTCGTTAGTTTTGTTTTCTAATTTAAATGAAAAATACTTCTGTTTAGTTGTAATATGGTGAAAAACTTTCCGATAAACCGAAAAAAAAAGTTTAATTTTGTTATGGTAATACTACTGTTATATATTAGATTGGTATTCTGTTAAATTCAATTGCAATGGATGATTTTAGAATTAATTATAATTCTGAGCTAATATGAGCTATTCTAATTATCAAAAATAATAAAAAAAAAGCGAATGGAACTGTAATCAAAGCGTAAAGTTCAACACTGATTAATAAATTACTTAACTTAATTATCGATTGATTTAATTAAAATTTTATGCGATTTTTTTTTTGTGTATCAGTTACATAAAATAAGATATATGAAGTTTTTTTCCCCCCTTTTGCTGAATTAATCCATTATCGTCATATACAGTATTTGTTCGGCAATCATTTGCAATAAATTTATAATTGCGCAACTTATGTTAAGAATTGTGAATGTAAGACACCTGTTATGCAATGGAAAAATAAAAACAATAGGATGCGATGTGATGGTAGAATTTCATGGCGCAAGAGCCAGATTTGGCTATGCTGAACGAAATAAGGTGTAATCGGGCTCTCTAAGGAATGTAGAAAACCTTTCCATAGGATTCAGTTTAGTTTTCTTTATGTGAAAATGTATAATAATTCTGAAGAGATTGTGAGAAGATGAGACGGAAGAGCATAAATATTAACTTATCATTATAATCTTTTGGTAATATATTTATTTAGTAACACTTCAAAAGTATAATGTACACTTATAATTACATTCAAGACAGAAATAAGCTTTTTTGCAAAAATAAGGCATAATTACGATAATTTTTACTTATTCAAAAATTTAAATTTCATTGACTTTGAAAGATGGAAATATAATTTCAATTTTTTGCTACTAATATTTATTTATTTGTTGTTCATTCTTCTTTATATGCCAATATATAGTCAAAGAGAAAATTATAGTCGATAGATGCAATGTTTTTGTGTTTCGTTTCATTCATATGAAGACAATGAATATTTTTAAACAGTTAGAAATTTCATGCCCTAATTTTCTGCAACACGTTACATTATAAATTGAAATATGAACACAATATATTGTACACAATGTAAATTATTTGGAATTCAGCTTAAGTAACAATATTTATTTAATAATTAATCCAGTGGTTCAAATACTTAAATTTGTGGGATTCGTAATTCACTTTAAAAAGAAAAATATTGAAAAATAAAGTTAATTTTAAAAAATAGCTTTTGAGGGAATAAACAATTAATTCAATTCATCATAGTGACTAAATTAAAATTTCACATTTTATGCTTCACGAAATAGTAATTTGTATTTTGTTGTATTTTTTAAAAGATAAAAAAAAGTTTAAGTAATTTTTATTGATTTCAGAGAAGTTCATTATTAATTTAATTCCCTGATTCTTTTTTCTCTCCCTTTACTTCACTGAATCAAACTTATTTAAAACATCTATTCAGCAAATCAAATTTACCATTACACGCAAATAAATTTTTATAAGCCTATACACAAAATATTCCCAAACTAGAGAGTTTATTAGTGGTTAGTTTCTACTCTTCGCGAGCGCTTCTGTGAGTCATGAAACTTTCTTAATTATTTACCATTTGTCACAATTTACAAGATGTAATAATTTCATTTAAGAAGTAACTGTAAATGTTTGCCAAAAATAAGCATTCCATGCCAAGAATATGTTCTACAGAAAAAAATATGCTGGCGCCATCTTTTGCAGATAGTGCAAATTATGCTAATAATTAATAAAAATTCATTTGAAACCTTAAAAAATTGATTAATAACAACATAAAATTATACTCTGGCTACACTATTCAATAGATAGATGTATTTTCTTCTAACTTGTTCAATTTTACTTCATTCAATTATTTTTTTCTTCTAGAGAATGTGTTCGAACATTTCGTCTCCTATACTTTAACATAAAAAAAATGAATATTCATTTTACATAAAGGGAAAAAATTGAATATTTTTTAAAAAAAAAAAAAAATCAAAATTTTTATAACGCTAATTAATAAATAATTATATCTCTTATATCCTTAGTAATTCTTATTAGTATTGCAGCATTTCTTCTACCTGAAAAATGTAATCAAAATTTGAGCCTAACTCTTTAATATTAGCCGAAAACAGCCTTAAAGTCTAATCACGAACTTCAAAGATTATATCAAGAGAAAAGAAATAAGAAATTTAACCCGCAAGAACGCGCGTTGGATCAAAAGGCCAGGACGCGCATGTAATTGAATGTGAAACCTTTCCCTTTTAGTGAAAATGGTTGAATCTTTCAGTAGCTGCAGTAGAAGTCGCCCTCTTTCAATTCTATTGAAGATCAAATTCCTCGAAGTTATTTTTAGATTAAAAATTGTTTTTTTCAGGCCTGTTAGACCCAACGCATTCTCTCACAGTTTAAGTTTTCTTTCGAATAGTGCTTGTTAGCGAATTTAAAACTGCATCCATATCCAAATTATAAAGCTGAAATGAAACTGCTGGAAAGCTTACGATTGGATGTATCTACTGATGAAGAATCAATGAATGAAGATGATGATGAAGAATATATCGATGAAGAGCGATTTAATGCTCGTGGAACTTCATAGGAGAAAAAACTTGATTCAGATATGCAACAGATTCATCTAACTGTGATGAATATTATACTGGAAAAGATGGAATTTCAAAATGGAATAAAAACAAATCAAGACAAATTATAAGAACTTTCTTGCATAATATCGTAATTAAATTACCTTAAAATTTGGATAAGGCTAGGAATGTTTCATTGCCAATAGATGCTTGACTGTAACTATTTGATAATACCATAATAGATAGCATTGGGGACTGCACAAATATCTATTTAGAAAAGATTGTAAATAGCTTTCAGAGAGAACGTGGTGCTAAAAGAACTAATTTAATTGAAGTAAAAGCTTTCATCTGTTTTCTTTTTCTATGTGGAGTACATAATTTAAAGCATGTGAATGTGAGGGATATCAGGGCCTCTAACGTCACAGGACTTGAAATATTTCCTTTGACTATGAGTTAAAAAAGCTTCCAATTCCTGTAACTTTGTCTAAGATTCGATGATGTTAGAGATCGTTTGAAAAGGAAAGAACCCAATAAATTTGTTCTGGTTAGATCTGAGTTTGAATTATTTGTAAATAACTGTAAGAAGCTATATGGTCTTGGTTAATGCGTCACAATTGAAAAGAAGTTAGAACCTTTTAAAGGTAGATGCCCCCTCAGGCAATATATACCAAAAAATCTGGCAAAATACGGCATCAAAATGTTTGTTCTAGTAGATAAGTCCCTATAAATTAGAAAATGGTGCGGACATAGTTTTATGGGACTGTAAATATCAAATTGAAATTTAAGAATATTAAGTTGGTATCTACATTGTATAAGTGTATTTCATGTATCAAAATTTAGATGTAATAAATTAAAAATATTATTTACCTTTTAGAACTACTTAAGTACCTTATTCAACGTTATATATCTTGCAACGATTTAACGAGATTTTCTTCTTTAAAATCATCTTCTTTCTTCTTTTTTATAAATATAATATTTTTTTTTCATTTTTGTTTCATTTTGCCACAAAAATAGATAAAAGTTTCAATCACAAAACGCTAAATTTCGCAGAAAAGTGGTTATGGACCTATTTGACTTAACGCGCGCTTTCCTGTTACTATTAGAGTACACCTTCTCCCGGGTTAATTGGATAATATAAATATTTTGAGATTATTCAAACTTGGGAACGAAAAAGTGTGTTCTTACTAACAATAGAGATCCAACAGGTCACACTTCAGATAATTTCAATATAACCAAAAAGTATTATACCTAAATAAGTAAAATGTTACTTGCATTTAATGATATTTTTTAAACTTATTCCTGAAGTGAACGTGGATATATATATATATATATATAGGGCCACGCTTGTGTGTGTGTTACATGAAAAACTTTTTCTAAGACATATTGTGTGTGAGAGGCTTTTATTACAGAAATTTATGTTTAAAAAGTTGTTATTAACGTTGTATTTATACTAATATTTCATACAATGTTTTTCAAAATGACAAGCAATGTGATGCTGAATTTTACTGTAAGCTATACATTTTAGCTTTATTTTTTTAGAATTTCTTACTTCATTTATGTGATCTGTTCTGCACCTACAAATGTATGTAACGTGTTAAGAAATTTACTTATTTCTTGAAATCATAATGTTTTCTCATTTTTTTGGCATATATATAGGGATTTTTCTATTTTTTACTTCTGAACTCAATTTTTGATTATTTTCTAATTAGAGGTATTTGAAGAAATTTATAATTATATTATTGAATTTCAACTATACATTTTAGTTAGACGATGTTTCAGCGTTTGTTGAAATGATATTCTTTTACTTTAATAAATATTTTATATGGAACGCGCAAATTAGTGTATTAAATACATATACATTTAACAAACTTTTATAAGCTCGAATCGAAAAAAGTGAAGCTTTACTTCGGGAGATAATTATGCTTCTGTTTGAAAATTTTTTATTCTTTTATAAATGCATCATTATGGAAATACATTTCTTTGAATTAGGCATCTTCTAAAACAATATTTTCTATTTAGTTAACGGAATATTCCTTATGTCACTTCCTTAATTATTATGTAATATTCTTTTATGTTGTAGCAAGTATAAAAATCTCCTATAAATAATCATTTATGAAATAAAAAATGCTTTGAACTTTAAAGAGTGATAACATAAAAATATTAAACTGAATTTAAGAGAAAATTTAATGAAAAGATTGGGCCTTACTGGAAAAATTTATTTTCCAAATACTTTTTCGCATCTATCTTCTTTTTATCATCAAATTTCAAAATAAATTGCATCAACAAATTCTGATGCTTTTAAATGCAACATGAAATACAAATATAAAATACCTTTTCTGATGGGAATGAGGGAAAATATTATTGTTCTCTATTTTGAAAATGAAAACCTGAGTATTCATATTTCCGCATTGTATTCATGATGCAGTTTTGTAATATGAAATACAAGTATAAAATCCATTTTATATTGCGAATGAATGAAAACACTATAGTTCTCTATTTTGGAAATGAAAATCTGAATATTTATATTTCCCTATTGTGATTTCGATGCAGTATTGTGATTGAATGACTTTTATATTACATAAATCCATATAGCATACCTAAATGAGACAGTGCAATGGAACAAAATCATTTCAATTGAAGAATGTGATTTATAAGGAAAACAACTTCTCAAAATATGAAATACAGAAAAAAAATGCTCTAGAATTTGTCAATCACTTTGAGACATTTCATGTCTCGTTTAACAATGTTACAGTTCGATTTATAGATTTTTTCGTATTTAAATTTGACACAGGTTACTAAATTTTTCAACCAATATATTATTTTCTTCATAATTTGAATAATTTCATTTTTTTTCATGCAGAGAAAAGCATTGAAGAGAACATTTACTTCTCTCTTAAGAGCTTATGTAATGGGAAAAACTGTATCAATTAGATAATGTCGAGCATATATTGGCATATGAAAAATCTTATAATTTAAATTAATCAATGAATTTGTTAACTTGAGTGCAGAAATGAATATTTGTATTTTAAATAATATTACTAAAATTGAAAATCAGTGTCACACAAATTAATCATATTTAAAGTAGGGTAGTGGAAACAATTCTAATTAAACATCCTTACACTTTGTATTTCCAATAAAAAATTTCATTTGATACAGAAATTAATTAAATTCACAATAAATGGAAACTTTCTTCTACTTAATATATTTATTATTCAAGCATAATTGTATTTCAAATTTACATTATTTAAAAATAAGAGTAAAAGTTTAATTATCTGGTTAATTTATTCAAATTTAAGTAACATTATTATTAACATTTGACTTCACACTTGCTGTCACTAGAACAATCGAAATAGAAAATATGTTTTGAATTCCACCACCGACATCTAATTTTGAGTAAAACATAAACTGTCTTAATTAAAAGAACTGTTGTAAGGAAACTTTAAATCAGGATGATAAATTTCAAATTCAATGGTAAGAGAATGATTCATAAATTAAAATGTTTTAAGCTCATTATAATAAAACTGTAAGTTTTGCGAATCATTTTGTTCGTTCATATTAACAAATAACCAAGGTAATAAGGAAAAAAAACTCCAAGAAAGCCTGATTATCTGTTCAATGATTTTTACACCAAATATAATAAACATTTATGGAAATTCTTTCAATAATTGTCAATTTTTTTTTTTCTGTATTAATGAAACATCTGGAAAATATAAATACTTTTTCATATTAAGTGAATGTTGTTTTATTTTGACCTTTGTAGAGTAAATAATAACTTGTAGGATTCAAATATTGATAATTAAATGTTATTTTAGGTATTCATTTTTCTTTATATATTTTTCTCTTAAAAATTTCTTAAAGATAATGTTTATAAAATGTTTCAATTATATGTATTGATCTTCATCAACACGTAGAAAAAATATTTTTCCTCTGTTCTATCTTACTTTAAAAATACATCAGCAAGCGAATTTTACTTATAAGGGTGTTCGTGGTACAGGTTACAGATGTATAATTACGACATCTGAGCCATTAATAATTTTTCAGAACTTTCAGAATATTTCGAATTTGTCTTTGGGCAAATTAGCTAATTAAACCGTTATTGTGTCTTCAAATGTTTTAGTTCCATATCTTGTATCGATCATTCTCGATCGATGAAGTTTAAAATCCTGCCTGAAAGATTTAAACCTTATCAAAATATCCATTCATCGTCTTTCTATCGCATATTTAGTCTTCAGAGGAGCCCTTATAAATTTCTAATGCCAAAAAATATAATTAAATAGGGCTACTCATCCAATAAATTTTTAAATATTTGAGAAAGATTTTGACTAACTTTACTGACTTGAAGATACAGTAGAACCTCTATATATTTAACTTAATGGCTCCTGGAGAAACATTATAAATACAGAAATTTTAGTTCTTGGAAATGCATAGTGAAAATTGTGACAGTTTTCATATATAAAAACGAATATGTAAATTTTGAAGGATTAAAGCATTAAGCTATAAAATAAATTAATTTGACAAAATATATATGTATGTGCAGAAAGTAAGAAAATGTAGAACAAAACATAAGTGCAACATATTATATTCACCAAGAGCCGTAATATTCATTAAGTTATTAAGGATCTTCATTGAAATTTCATTACCTTAGGAAGCTGTTTCATATTCTCAGAATGTGTAAACAGCTTTTTTGACAAATCCTTTTTATCTCTTTTTACGAAAAATAACACATTGATATTTTTAATTCAATAGATAAACATATTTTTTAATATAACAGATTTAATCGATGTTGAGCATTTTCTTTTAATACTCAGAATTTGATTTTAAAGTGAAAATCTCAGATCCCTGTATAGAGCTCGATAACCAAATATTTTTGATAAACTCGTATAGGTGTAAGAAATATGGAATTGAGACTGTATTTCAGATACAATAAGAATCTAACCCGAATTTTTGCGAAATTTATGAAAACACTTATACGAATTTATGCATCTGATCTAATTTTTTTAAGAATTCATGTCTTCCATTAACACAAAGTACATTTCAGACACTGAAATATAAGAATTATAATTCTTTCGAATACTTTTGTATTTTACACTATTACTTAAATCAACTATACTAATTAACTAAACATTTCCTTAAATTTCTATTTTTTAATTTTTTTTCTTCATATTTGTAGTTCAACTATTTAACTTTAATAAAGCTTATTCAACAGTATAGACATTATCATTCTAAATTTTCATGTTAGATGGAAACAATTCCTTTTTATGTTCTTCGTCTGGTTTAAATGTTAATGAGCCAATGTTAAGGATAAATTAAACTGACTTATCTCCCAAGAACTGAATGATATAAACACCCCCCATATTTTTATATAACACATCGATCAATAACTCCCGAGACTAACCCAGAGATGGCGCTCGTAGTAAACCAGTAACCAGGACTTTCTAGAGTACTAACCTTTGCTTGAAACGTGTCAAAATTTTAAGTCGATCGGACCAGGAAAAAGGTTTTTTGAAGTGAAGTAAAAAAAAAAAGATTTGGAAAAGCGTTGGAACGATTGTATCACCCTAAAAGGTGATTAACAAAAGGTGTTATGTTGATGAATAAAAAAAAAAATTGCAAAAAAAATGTTGTTTTCAATGTTAGACTCGGGAGTTATTGATGGATGTGTTATATATATATATTCCATTTTTCATTTTTAACAACACATGCAGATTTGCTCCCTTTAATTGAAATCTTAGCTACGTGAGTAATAATTTCTACAAGATTTATAAAGTTATTTATATAAGAAATACGAAGATTAAAATGAAGAGTAACAGAATTGTTTATTTTCCTCTACTTACAAATGAACATATTTATAAGAATAGCCATAATTTTGTGATGTATAATAGTAATAAAAATATAAATAATAACGTATTCTGAAAAATACTATTTTGTGGAAATTAAAGTGCATGACGGAAAGTTTTGTAAAGTTTTACTTACTAAACTAAAAATAACTAACATATTCGGGATAAAATTTATTATGTATATCAATTGATTTATCTGTGCATTCTTTTGTATGTTATAACTGTTAATTTTTTTATAATTGGTTTCAGGAAGGCATTGATTGAAATACCTCATAGTATGAAAAAGGCAGAGCTTATTAAGTTGACATCTAGAATGGACGAAATTCGCAGGAAGAAATGTAAAAGATGGGAAGGTTACCATATTTAGAGAAAGAAATCTTAAGAAGAATGAATGAAAATTAAATTTCTATCTTTATTACCTTTAGTAATAATAAAAAAATTTCGAAACGTCGGAATAATAATTAAAACTCATACATACTGCGGGTTACTTCAACCTACGATTTCCTGATATATATTTAAAGAATCAACAGCACTGAATATTGTTTACAGCATTATGAACTTAAGAATCTGTACTTAGATTTCAAAGTTACTTAGTAAGAATTGATAGTGTACGATACTCTCTTGAAACTAAAGAAGAGAAACTAAATATCCTAAATATTTCTTCAATTTCTGAATTACTAATAACCCATTTCTGAGAAATTCATTAGTAGAGAAGAAGAAGGATTTTGAACAACATTTTTCAATTTAATTCATTTCACATTTTTAGATCTCTTATTGTTTTCAAAGATCTTGCTTTTAATATGAAGAAACGTATAGAATTCAAAGAAAACATGTATATTTTTTATTAAATATGTAATTTTTTTAAACATTTTTTAATATATATATATATATTGAAAATTTATAAAAATAAGTAATGTATAAAATATTTAAAAAGACAAAAATCTGAAAAGAAATGTAGAAATAAATGAAAAAATGAATCACAGCAAGTCAAAAAGCATTTTCGGGTTAAGGACCGAATAATCAGGGTTAAACCAGTTTGATTGAACCGACCTTTCCCCTTTTGCGACTTGGGGTGCTGAATTGGGAAATCGAAAGAACAAAAGAGTTCAGTGATGCAAAAATAAAACTTATATTTTATAAAATTAGCAAAGAATCAACTATAAATATTGCTCACAAAAAAAATCAAAGAAATGAAGATTCAAATATGTGAGTAGATAGGATGCATCGAGATGCAAGAAAAAAACATGTCATCCGGAGGACCTGAAAACAACACATCATCAGGATAAATTAAAAATAAATACTCAATCTATTGTTTGGCTAATAGCTGAATGGATATAAAGTGTAAAAGGATACATAATGTTGGTTGGTAATTAGTTCTTTTGTAAAGAAGTAGAATGGTCCAAAGAATGGGTAAAAATTTGTATAAACTGCGTAGATGCAAATAAATAAATTCTTCATGGCTAGACCATTAAAAAGTCGATTTTGTGGAACTAGTGATGTGTGATGGATTTGAAAATGGATCATGATTCGTAAAGATATTTAACCTATTTGAGTTGTATATGAGTATTTAAGAAATTTATGTGATACTCATGCTCTAAATGATTGTTGATATTGTTAAGCCTGTCTATTCTATGTGTGGTTCGTTGTTATTACGTAGTATATATATATATATATATATATATATATATATATATATATATATATATAAATATAAAGGGTGAGATATGATATATATACACTTATGGAAAAAAAATTAGCGCTTCAAGAAGGAATCGTCAAAATGAAACGAAATTTTACATACGCAATGACTACTTTTATATAAGTAAATGATTAAAAAATCAAAGAGAAAAGATCATTTATTTCAGAGAAAAAGGAAAAAGAACGGAGGATTTGATACCCTGTTAAACCCCCCGTAGCGCGAATGCATGATGCGATTTAATCGGGCATTGATGCATACAAGTTCTGTATGATGTCGTGAGACATTTCGTTCCATATTTACCATAACCGTGCCTAAAGTCCGTTCAAATTCGTGAGATGCCCAACTCGCTGTCCCAAATGATCCCAGATATGCTCGATTGGAGACAAATCTGGGGATCGGGCAGGACAAGGAAGGGTAGTAAATGTGCGGAGACAGTCATGACACCCTTGCCGTGTGATGTCGAGCATTGTCTTGTTGAAAAGTGGCTTATGGGAGCCATTGCATGAGTGGCAACACATGTGGTTGCAGGATGTCATGGACATACCGCTAGGCTTCTCATGGTGTAAGGGATCAATACTAGGGTTGACCGAGTATTGTAGGCAATGGCACCCCATATCCTCACACCAGCTGTGGGAGCGGTGCGTCGCTGTAAAGCAAAGGCAGGATTGAGACGTTCACAACAGGGTCTTCACACACGAACACGATTGTCATTACTGCTAAGATTGAATCTGGATTCGTCGCTGGTTCCATTCCGCTTCAGTCCAGTCTTCTCGTGCGCAGCACCTCTCCAAACGGAGGCGTCGATAGGTGGGCGTCAAGGGCAGCACACGTAATGGGCGCTGCAATCCCTTAATATCCTTCAACCAGGCACCTTCGTATGGTTCGAGAAGACACAAGGGTCCCTAGTGAAGGTGCTACTTGTGCTTGGGTGGCGGCCGATGAAGCAGTTGGCAGTACGCGTGCATTTCTTACAATGTGATGATCTTATCGACGACTGGTCTGTCGAGGGCGTCCTGAGCCTGGTCTTCGTGTAATTGACATCCCTCGGATCCTTTGATCCCAACACCTCCTCACAACACAATGAGAATGGCCTAATTGACGAGCTACTCACCTAGCTGACCACCCAGCTTTAATCATGCCAATGATTCTCCCCCTCTTAAACTGCGACGGCAGCTCATATTGTCTTCGAAAACGGCGCAATGGCATGTCTACCTCAGCTCTTCCATAAACGATTCAGCACAATCAAACAAGCTTTGGTTACCTGTTTTATACTTCACGGAGAATGATTTTAAACTTCCTCTACCGTCTACACGTAATGCGCAATCATGCTGCATTTTTAATCATATCTCCTCCACATGTACCTTCATGCCAAGTTTCGTTACGATCCCGCAATTATTTCTTGGTGAGCTAATTTTCTTGTCCATGAGTGTATATATATATATATATATATATATATAATTATATATATAGTAGGTGTGAGGTGTGATACGGCTGAATGTCTTGGAAAAACATATTTTCTTATCTGCAAATTGGCTGTTTTTCCGCAATTTTTGCCTTCAGCTTATCAAGTTATGATGCGTAGCATTATAATATTATTTCTGGATTGAAGATAATGGATTAAAATAATTCCATAACTTTCCTAAAAAACAGTTGCCATCACTTTCCCACCTGAAAAAATAGTTTTTGCTTTTTTGAAGCTTATTTTCCCTTTACAGTCCACTGTTTTGACTGTATTTATGTTTCGGGTGTATAAGGGTGCATCCAAATTTCATTACAGTAATTAATCGGTAATTGCAGTAATTCATTACATTGAATTCTTACTAATCAAAACTCTGATTTTTTAAGCTTAAATTGTGCCAACAAAGCGTTGGAAATGTTCATTCGAACACGTTTTTGGTTTAATGGGACTAAACGCGGCACTCAACACACGGACAGCTTTGTTTCATGCACAAATCTTGATTCTATATGTGACAAACTCGTTCTTTGGACATATTCATAGCCTCTGATATCTTTCTCACTTTAATTAAACGGACATCTAGCCCCATTTAGTGAACTTAAGCAATATTACTGTCAGTGATTGCAGTTTTGGGATATTCAGAACGTTCATCGTCACCCAAGCCAGTACGACCACGTTTAAATTCAACTGTCACAATTTCACACGGTGTTAAATTTTGTTGCAGACTCATTGCGGGTAGTGGCCAACTCATCTTTCACTTACGTAGGCATATTGCATCTCAGAAATTAATATTTAATAACAGCTCTATATTCTATGTTTTCCATTTTCTCAAAACATTCACATAGATTTGCTCAAGCCATTATCAAACAGCAACTGCGCGTCCGAAACAATTGAAATTTCGGTGAGTACCTGTCACAAGATGCGGTAGCACATTCCTTTAATTTTATTTACAAGTGCTTCTTAAAATTGAATACAATAATAAATTACTATTGATGACTATTAAAGCACAAAATAAATTAAAAATTTTTAACATATAATGATTGCAAAATTAAATAAAATAGATCTAAATCTAAGATCTAAAGAAAATATATCTAAATCTAAGTCATCTTCTGCTACTAAACTGTTTCATTAAAAATATTAGGAAAAACTTAATTAATACTAGTTTTAAATTATGAATTATAATATAGATCTATAATATTTTTATAATTTAAAAAGTATATACTCTATAATTTTTTATGGAAAATTCAAATAAAATATATATATTGTTTCGAAAGTGAGATGTCACTTCTTCGCAACGGTTTTCTTAGAATGGAAAAGAGTAATTTACTGAGAATTCATCAGTAGCCATGGAAAGGTTAAAACAATAACCTATAAGACTTGGTGACAGATTTAGTGACTTGGGAAGAAACTTTGCAACTTTGGCGACAAATACAAACGTTTCAAAACACAATTATTTTTATTTATATATTTTTTTTGTTCTTTTAATTAAATGTTAAAGTTTATATGAAATACGAATATCGTTGCTTATTAAATCTGTTATCATGTTGTAGTTTGGGAGAACAAAAATCTCGTACGTTTTAATAAGGAAATACTACGAAAACTCAATGAAATAAGTGCAATACATTATATTAAGGCATCATTTAAATTACATTAAGTATACATAGAATATTGACCAGTAATATTTCAGACAGATATTTAAAATTTTAAATCTTTATAGGTACGCACTGAAATTAAACCATTATGTTATTTCAAATAGCATAACCATTATCTTCTTACTGAATCATAAAAACAGATGACAATTTTCCCCAATTCAAAGTAATATCTCTTTAAAAATTATTATAATTTACTTGTCTAAAACTTCGTATCGAAGTATAATGAAATGATTGAAAATATACCATATTTCTAACAAGAAAGGTATTTCTCAATTCTAACATCGGAAAGCGTAATTCATCTTTTTTGTAAGACTTGAAAATTGTCACTTTTTTGCACTATGATATATCCGGATTCATTCATGGATTTCTTGAACTGGCTGTGTGGAAAATCAGACAACCCTATCAAAAATTCAAATATTAAAGGGCAACACATAAATATTTAAAAATTTGTGAATAACAATATTCTATGTTTGAAATTTCTAAGTTTAACATAAAATGACCTCTATGTATGGAAACATTTCAGCAGTAATATTATGTATTTTATAAAAAATGCAAACATTATCATAAAGTAGTTAAGCATTAAATATTTTGTCAAAATTTGTTTTTATTTATTTGAGTACGATATCACATTTCCCTACAAAACATGGTAATGGCTATAGAAAAGGTAATTGCTTTACCCCAAAATATATATATTTTATGCGCTTATTTCAAATTGAACTATTCAGTGAAAAATATTTCGTTCCATAGTAAAAAGGTAAGATTTTAAAAGCATGGATATTTAGATTACTATTTAAGGAAAAATTTCATTTAGAATTATTTATTTATCAAATTATTGTGAGCTTATAAGAAATATGGTCGTGTTTGCTGAAGCCAATTTGTACAATAAATATAGTTTACCTAATATACGTTAGGAAAACCGTTAAGAATATATTGTAAATACATTTCATAAGTTCTTTAGAATTAAATACACAGCCAAATGTTTCACACTTGCGGATTGAGGATTTTCAGGAAAGTATACGAAAATATTATAATCTAGCAATAAATAATTAAATATTCTTCCAAATTTTACTCATTGAATACCAGATTATTTTTGTAACGTGTGAGTAGAAATCCTTAGAAACATATTAAAAAGAAATCGCAAATTCTTTCAGGTAAATATTCATGTAGTTCTAATAAACTATACACCTAGTGAAGTGAAGTAACTATGAACTCTGAAATACTAATAATTCATTCCAATAGGTAAATATAAAGTACTTGTAATAAAGTTTTGTGTTGTTTGATATTGTTCGACTTATAAATAAAAATAATTACTACTACTAAAAACATTAAACAATTACAAAAATAAATTTTATATGTTATTCAATTTCAATTATAATTTATTTTTGAACAAATATTTGTTTAATAAAGGTTGTGTGTATATGCTTGGATATTGCTTCAGCATTTATATTTTAAAATATAATAGCGTAATAATTAATGTAGCATTACGTCGGTTTTACAAACCATGCTCATGATAAAGCTTTAAAACTCTTTTCCATTACAAAGAAATTTTTTAAGCCCTCGAAAATTATTAACATTAATATTTAATTTAAATAGCTCTTGTACTTAATCAAATTCGTGCCTAAAAATTTGACTTATAAGCATCTCACTTTGAAACTTTTTTCTTTAAAAAATTGAAGAGATTAATCTTGAACTGGTATAACAGGAAATATTTGTCAGATAATTTATATTCTGTTGAATATATACTAAATATAATTTGTTAAGTAGGTCTGAATGAAACTTTTACATTAAGGCTCATACAGTATTTTAATACTATTTGAAATTCTACAGAATAATTTTCCGAAATACAACTGAATATTTCGATATTTTCACACGAAATTTCCTAATAAAGAGTTTGAAAGCCATAATCTATTCATATAAAGTTACCAATGTTGTTTCAACTCAATAAAGATTAGTTTTGCAATACATTTCAAACTCAATATTATGCATTATGATGCTTAATATTTATTTGGATTAATAAAACGCTATTTTAATGATAAATCTATGACCTTTGTCATCTAACAAAGAAAGGTTTTACATGGATATAAGGGGACAGAAAGATCTGCAGTCTTATATTATTTCCAAATTTTTGTGACATGTAGAATTTGGAGCTTTACTGCTTGAATTAAAATCAAATGATATTGAAAAACTTTGATTATCTATTAACTATCTTCAATAATGATACCTTATATATTTAGTGTAATTTAAAAAAATCCATTTTATTATTGTGTGTGCATTCCTTTAAATTTTGAACATTATTTACACATCCTAAAATTTATAAGAAAATAATGATTTTATTATTTTTATTTGTATTTTAACTACATATTTCAGTTAAATAATTTCAACAAATAATTTATAATTAATTGTTATTCTCTCTGAAGAATAATGCGTTGAAATTTCATTTTAGAAATCAGTATTAAATGCAGTTCATTATACGAGTAAATCAGGCAAATATAAAAAAATGTTACTTTAATAATTATTTATTCTAAATACTTGATTATTTTACTAAATATGTACAGTAACAATCAATGTAATTGAAAAACCATAAATCTTAAGAATAATATTAATAAATTTGAAAAATACTCATTTATAAGCCAAATAACAAAAGTTCCGAAGTGCTATTATACCTCAACGGAGTAATTTCTGAATGTTCCAAGAAATGCTTGAGATATTGAAATTGGTGACAGATGGAGTAAATGCGATTACACACATTTCTGAAATAGGCTCAGTATACTCAGGAATAGGAGAACTTTTTTCTGTAATTGAATGTGGAAATTAATTAAGTGAAGTGTTTGCCATCTGAACAAAAATAAGTTCGTCATTATATACAATAGCTTAGAATAAATGTTGGGATTCTAAATAAAGTATTTTCTTTGTACTTACTTAATAATTACTTGTACATTTAATAAGAAGCAATTGCTTTGAATTTCATATGTTACAAAAAATAAAATTTCAGAAAAAGAGTAGCTAATTTTTGTCTGAAAAATTTAAATTTAATAATTTATTTCTAATTTTAACAATTTTAAATGAATTGAGGCTTAAATCAATAGAGATTTAAGATGAAGCTAAACTAAAACCATAAGTTGAAATTCAATCGGTAATAAAGGATGCACCAAAGTTGATTATTGAGAAGAAACATTTATGCCCTAATTATCCATTTCAGATATTGTTGAATGATTACTAAGAAATATTAATTGAGAACCTATATGATATAATATTAAAGAAGGTCTTATAATGTTCCTCTCTGAAAATATTTATTCATCGCTTATATATTTATTCATTTTCATAAAAATGAGTCATTGTATTGTTTAAGTTAATGTCATCCAAAAAATGTTTATTTATTTCTTATTCAAAAAATTTTTCTTGATAATTTTTTAATTCAGCAATAAAAAACAATAAATTGTACGCGTAATCGCAATTGTTTTTGATACGGTTACGTTTTTTAACAAGTTTAGTAGTTTTACTGCCTTACTTCCGTGTGACGCAATATAGCCAACACAGTAAATGTTTACAGAACTAAAGTGTCTTGATTAGTTGTACATGTACCAGATAGTCACACGACATTTAGATAAAAAGTATCCTATGATATATGGTAAAGATGTGAAAGTTTCAATAGAGATATATAACTAATGTTTTAGTGAATCTTGATCTATTTAACCACATGAATGTGCCTAATAGTGAAGTAGGAAATTCTTACAAAATATATTATAATAATAAGTTAAATGAAAGTTCTAATGAGGAATACGATAACTACTGTAGATGTGATGATCTCCGTTTTACAAATGGAGATAGCTCGAGATCATTGACCTTTAGAGAAATTGAAATGCAGGTGTGTTCAAGCTTTCAAATCTATAAAAACATACGAAAACAGTTTCTGGTGATGATCGGAGTGGACACACACAGTCAAAAGAGAGAAAGACGCAAGCAGGCGAAAGAGACGTTCGAATAGGAAAAAACCTTTGTTTCCCGAACTATATTCTAAGCGATTCTGCTCGATGAAATAGGTGAAGACTCGCCACTGTAAATATTACAATAATTATGTAAACCTAACACATCGATCAATAACTCCCAAGTCTAACATTGAAAACAACATTTTTTTTGCAAAATTTTTTTTTTATTCATCAACACAACACCTTTTGTTAATCACCTTTTAGGGTGATACAATCGTTCCAACGCTTTTCCAAATCTTTTTTTTTTCCCCCAAGTTTTTTCTTTTCTTTTCTTTTTTTTTTTTTTTTTTCGCAAGAAATCTTTTTTTTGTTGCGAGTAAATAGCGATAAACAGCTTTCTGAATCATCGACTCGTTGCTGTTTTTGTTCCATCGAAAGCAATCGCGGCACCCACTTGGAAAAAACCTTTTTCACTTCACTTCAAAAAACCTTTTTCCTGGTCCGATCGACTTAAAATTTTGACACGTTTCAAGCAAAGGTTAGTACTCTAGAAAGACCTGGTTACTGGTTTACTACGAGCGCCATCTCTGGGTTAGTCTCGGGAGTTATTGATCGATGTGTTATAATATTTATCATCATTAAATTAATTTAGTTTATAAAAAGACGTGTCACAATTTTTGGGAAGTAAACATTAGCCACATTTTATAATATATTTTTTTATTATAATACTCGTAAACAATCAGAAACAGTGGAAATAGTGCACCAAGAAGAAAACGAGTTACAACCGCTTAATTTTGTAAAGTGGTTGAAGCATGTCCAATATAAAACCGATCCAATTTTCTTAACCTTTTCATACCTTGTAGTAGTACTGAAATCAGGAAGTGGGTCCTATATAAACGGGCGCCTAGTTAAAGATTCAGTAGCATAACAATCACATTTCGACTCTAGGACGACTTCAATAAGCAAATAAAGTCAGATAGACATGTGAAAAAACATTTCTCACAATTAGGCAAGTTTGAGAGAGTACTTAGTATCAGCATAGAAACCACAGTCTGGTCGACTCGCTGTGATGCTTGCCAGGTCAATATCCTATTTTTTGTACTGTCTTTAACACCGAAACATCAATGACTACGTCTACAGTAGTGTGAAGCTACAGTGACAAGGAATATGACATACTGAAAAAACGTGGTATTGCATGATGAATCCTAGTTTGTTTTAAGGATATATAATAACCGGATTGTGGAGGCGTACTGGTGAAAGAAACAATTTAACTGTCGCCATACTACCCATAAAGTTGGAGTAATGGTCTAGGGGGGAGGGTCCATAGCCTATGTTAGCCAGCTAACTTTAATTGTGACACGAGGAACCTTAACGGGCCATAGTTATGTTGATGACCTTCTATCCAACGTATGACCTTTCCTAAATGGTATTCTAGAGGCAATTTTTCAGGGAGATAATGCTCATCCACATTTTGTTCGAGTACCTCAAGGTTTTCTACATCATGTTCAGTCTCTTCCATGGCCCGCTTCCCAAACGCGGCTCTATAGCACATTTGTGGCACCAGCTGAAACGCCATACATCACTGTGTACATAATTTGGAGGTGGCTATTCAGGATTTGGGGATTCATCTGCCTTAGGACAATATTCGATGCCTACTTACTCAAAAAAGGACTGGCATATATTGTAGCAGGAGACGTTTTGAGGCGGAAATGAAGTTACACTGTGTGTGTCTAATTGTGACTCTATATTTGTTTAAATGTCTTGAGTTTTGGAGATCAAGTAAATCTCTCATTCGAATAATTTTACTTGTAAAATTTCATATAAATCCAAAGCCATCTTCTTAGTGAGCTATTTTCAAAGTTATAGAGTTTATATTTTATTTAATTCAAGGAACAAAATATAAGCTGATTATTTAACTCTCCTTTTCATTCCAGTCATCTGATATATGTTAATGTAAGAAAAAAGAAGTGAGGGTTTACTACGCATTAATAATTATAATAATAGATAGTAGCAAAAAACATATTTAAAGCTGCATTAAAGTTCACTTTCAATCTTAAGAATGACAAACATTGAAGGTGGGTTTTTTTTTTATAATAAGAAAAAAAAGGACTGGTGCGGAAGAAGAGTTTCAAATGTGTACACAATTAAAAAAAAGTGTTATAATGTAAAATTGCATTTATAATAAAAAGAATGTTTTTTTGACTAATGGGTTGTAGAAATATATTTTGCTTAATTATGTCCTATGAACATATTTGTACTGTTTCCTGAGTTATTTATTCTATCAATAAATTAACTCACAGTGAAACTTTCATATAAGCTTAGTGATATACCTAAAAACTGGAAAATGAGCAGAATAATTTTTAAATTTCATTGCCGTGAAAATGCTACAGTATAATAAGTTCATTATCGATAGCCAAGTTCAAGCTATCAATACAAGCCATCTAAGCTATCTAGAAATGTGGAACTTAAATACATGTAATCCTGTATTGTATGATTGTTATATTCCTAAAAGTTACAGTGTTATGCGATTACATGCTATACGGGACAAAAGAAAGAAAGCTAAAAAAATGAATTTGAGATCTTAAAAATTGGAGAAATGAACTTGCACAGTTTTATAAATTGGGGATATATATTTATTAAATTGACCTTCATAGAGGGAATTAAAGTACAATATGTGTCAAATAATGTTTTCTACATCAAGATTGAAAACACCGATCTAAAATAGCTAAATCATGTTTTAAAATTCTAATATATTTCAAAATATTAAACATAAATTTAATAACAAGCATACTAAAAGGAAATAAAATTTCCGTGAGGTGTCTTGTGCACATAAATGTTTTTGCTCTGTTCTCTGTTGAAGGAGACATTTCACCAATTTTCAAACAATTATTCCCATATATATATATATATATATATATATACAAATAGATGGTGAGAGAGTTTATTGCTTATTATGTTGATAAAATCCTAACTAACTAATAAGTAAAAACATTTTATAATGTTATGATTAATAAACATCTTGTTAAAAATACTACTTTCATTAAAAAAAAATCATTTGCTAATACTCCTAGAGAAATAACTAACAGAATTAAAGCTTAAATTTAAAATTAACAGTTCTAATCGACAGAAATTAAACATCATAGTTAATTATAATTTCGCAAAATATTGCATCAAAATATCAATCATAATTTCAACCATTAAAGTCTAAAAATTATATGGTTAAGTAAATCAATAAAAAAACCTGAAGTGAAAAATGGAAATATATATATATATATATATATATATATATATATATATATATATATACATAGTATTTCCATCATAAACGAAATGAGTTAAAATTCAAAAACTATAAAATAATTTATTAAAGAAGAAATCTGTACAATAGTATTGAAAAAGAAACTTATACACCAAACTATATAAAAACAAAATAAAAAGGGATATAAAAATTTAATTCAAAAAGAAAGACATTATAAATTATAAATAAATTTCTAAATGAAGAAGTAAAATGAAAAACAATAATATGTCACAGAACAAAACTCAGAAGATACTCAGATGAATGGAATTAAATTTTTTTGATGTTTCAAAATGCAACAGACTGTTAAATGCAAGTATTTTCTGGAACTAATGCACAAATTGTCCCCATCAACATTTTATAGCTCAAATTACCACTTAAATACATAAGATACAACTGAACACGAATGAACTAAAAAAAACATTGTGAAGTCATTTAAAAGAAAATGAACTATGAATCCTAGAAAAATCAATATATATATATTATTAAATTAAGGCTAATAAAGATTCGGAACTATTATAAAATAAAACCAGAAAGATATACAATATAAAAGAATTCATAAGACTTAAAAAGCAGAACTACAAGTACATTCAAAGAGTGAAATTGGATGACTTGAATTCCCAATTAATTGATTCCGAATGAATTGATTACGCAAAATATACCACCGCCATCTATTGATTAGTGTCATAACAATACAATTGCCCGAAGTAAATCAAGTATTTAATAGTTATAATATTCTTAAAGAATATAAATCGGAAGGAAATAGTAAAATGCTTAAGATACATGAAAAGTAAATAAATAAAATTTTAATTAAAATACTGAACTTTTTTTCATAAAAATTAGGAAATATGAATGAAAAAAATGTTATGCAAATGCATAATTTAAAAGATTAACCTGTTTTGTAATTTTTATGCTATAAATTTTTAAAGCGTTAATAGGATATTGAGCCTTTGCACATTCATGATAAAATTTATTAAAATAATTTTAAAAATTTAAAGGCAGATCAACTAATTAGATATTTCTAAGTAAGTATTATAAAATACATTTCTGCAAATATTTAAGCTTATATTGATATCAAAGAAGATTTTTATATAAATAAGGAAAAAGTAATTATTGTCAAATCCTTGCCTCTCTTGTCAAATACATTATTAATAATCCTATTATCAACAATTTTTAAGTTAACATCCAAGAAATCAGTTTTATAAGAATTTATGTTTATTTTAGTCATATTTCATCAAAAAGTGTAAATAATTTTACAAAGAAATTAAGCTCCCATTTAAATTCTGGGTTGAAATTATTTTAAAAGATTATAATTGGTCAATAAAACCAAATAAATTAAATTAATAGCTGTCAGTAGAATTTTGTTTAGAAAATTTTAAAGATATAATTAAATATAATTATAATATTTAAATTGTATTTATATAAAAATAAATATTATGAGACTATTACTAGTTGGTCCGCCTTACCTTTAAAATTTCATTATTTTTTATCATTTTAAAAGTACAATATTCTTTTCAAATAAGTTGAATAAAAAATTTAAATTCCTCTTGTAAATGAGCTTTCAGTAATATAACTTTTAAAAGCAACGGTAACAGTTCTAAATTTAGTTGACTACTTACGAAATTTCAGAGTAGATTACTTAATGTTAATAAGTTATATGAATACTAATTTTTATTAATTTGAGAGCCAATTTCCTTTATATAAAGAAATAACTTTATTATGAAAATCTATATTACTAATCTTATTTACCTTAAAAGTTCATTATTATTTTAAATGCTTATTACATAATTTATTACAGTAATATTTGCAAATAATCGCATGAATACTTACAAATTTTTAATATATCCTACTTGAAAATCTTTTTGAATTTCAGTGATACGTTTTTTGTTATTTCTTAAGTTTTAACCTGTATTTGTATAAACAATAACTTTGCAGTTGGTATTATTAATGTTTTTTTTTTTTTAATTTTATTTAATTTTTCAAAGGTAACTCATATTTTATCTCTAGATTATTGATATCTATATCAATATCACTTTAACCTTTAACTTGATAAATTAATTAGTATAATAAATTAAAAGCTTATAGTAATTTTTTGAATTATTTTCTTAAATATAAAAATATCATTTGAAAATTAAAATGTCTCCATGGTCATCTTTTCTGCATAGTAATAACCTCTGAGGGTATTATTAAAATATTTTCTTAAAACGCATTTTCAACCTTAAGGAAATTAAGAAACGGCATTGAATGAAATGTATTATTACTAACTCAAATAATTTGTATGATAAAGAAATATGTAGAGCTGCATACAATTTAAATTATTACTTAAGTAGAAGAAATCTTCATGATTGATCATTGGTGTGTAAAGCATAGATGGATATTCTTTTGGACACATCAGATCACATCTAATCATGATTCATGAAGATGAAGAAGAAAAAGAAGTTGCGCATATAAAGAGATATACAGGTGAATTATTAAGTTAGGAGTAAGTAATACTGTTTTGACACTTGGATGATTGATTTACTCATATTTGTTGAAGAAAAAAGATTACTCAAAGTGTTCCTTCTAATAAAATAATAAGATGTAACATTTCCAAGACCATTTAACGATGTTTTTCCGATAAGAATTTTATTTCTAAATTCGTTTTCTTTAAAAGTTATTCACTGAGTTATATATATATGAAATTTACAAGTTTACATTCAAACAAAATAATACGAATTACAATTTCTAGCCACTAAAACCTAATAAAAACTTTGTTTAGAGCCAAAAAGAACAAATATACTACAAAGTTAGGAGAGAAAACCAGTAAATTACCAAATTATTTAAAAATCATATAAGAAATAAAGAATAAAATCTCGAGTTAAAAAATACTTTCTAATTAAAATAATATGACAATTTACTTAATTACTGTTACACATAATAATATTAATTCAAAGCAGATTTAGGACATTAATTAAGAATTGTAACCAATTCAAAAAGAGTTAATATAATTAATTCTATTCTACATATTGTAGTGGAAAATGTGTGTTTATACCGATATTACTGAGTAAACCATCACAACTTCAGTAAATTATATTATTGCAAGATAGTGTAAAACAAAAGCTAAAACAGAAATACCATTTCAAATAAACAATTAAACCAATGAGAAAAAAATGAAAGTATAAAGAAAGGAAGCAAATTTATTTAAAGTAAACGTTTATTTAACTAAAGTAAAATAATATAATCCATGAAAAATAATTTATGCTATATTTTTTACACATGATTACATAGTTTTAAGGTTGAAAATTTTGTGAAAATACTAACTTCGAAAACAGCAAAAGTGATGTTTTTCTATATTCTTTCCAAAATAGCGCAATAATATTTTTCATAAAAAAAAAAAAAAAAAAAAAAAAAACATAACTGCCACCACCATTAATGATAGACGAAACTAAAATAATATTTATTTAAATTTACTTAACATTAAAATTTCTTAAAGTTTTAATGTTTTTAATGTTGAAAATATTTCAATATCTAGTAACAAGTTTTGGAATTAAAAAAAATTCCTGAACATTTTTAAGCATGTTGCATATAATTACATACTTGCTTCTCTTGAAATTTTAAAAACATATTATTATTATTGTTTATATTTTTATTTTTAATTTTGAATCTCTATTTATTGTATATATATATATATATATATATATATATATATATATATAAAATTTAAGTAAATAATTTTTCTTAATATATAATAAGTAAATAATAATATATATAATAAGTAAATTTAAATAAATAATTTTTCTTTGTAATTTTCAAGAATATTTCTGTATAATTAAGTTTAAATGAATATATCTCGTTTGTTTACATTCTTTCTATTTCATTTTGTTATTTTTAAATTTTTTATACGAATAAACGCACATTATTCTATTACAAAGTATATAACATTATTAAATGCATCATATCCAGTTTCCTAAATTACTTATTTTCTTTTACTTTCTTTTCAAATTCATTTTTACCTTAAAGAGAATGCAATGATTACTAAGAATTTTTGGGGTATTGTAACTGCGCTGTATTCAAGCACGCCACCTAGCGTAAGAGGGAGGAGTGATGACAATTGAAGAACTAATATTCGGCTGACCAGTTGGAGGAGCTAACTAGTAAACACTGTACTCCGTCTCGAGAATTATCAATGTCTGTAATAATATCTTAACCTTTAATTGTTTGCTTATGAATTGTTGTTTCCTTAGTGTAATATCTAAATAAACGTAAGTAAATTTTGGAAGGTATTCGTTATTTAGATAGTCTTCATTTCCTGAATCTCTGTTAACCCTTACGGATTTCAACATCATGGTATCCATGGTCATATGAATAGCAGCATAACACGCTGATCGAATGGATTATCAGTTGAGAATACTATTGTTTCAGACTCCAAAGCAGAGGATCAGTTTCTTTAGCAGATTTTGCCCAGTTGTTTCCAACCTTGAAACAAAAGAAATATCTTCACTCGAAGATTGTATGATTTCCAGATAAGTTCTTTTATTTAAGTTAATATATATCATTCTAACATAATGTCATCAATCCAGATGAATAATAGAATTTGAATAAAGTGTTATAACAAATATATCTAATAAGTATTTAATCTTATACTACAATTTTGTAAAGTATAAACTTATTTAATATTTCATTATGATCCAATAATTTGAAAGGGAACCAGAAGTTTTATTGCACAAAGTGTTAATTGGAGTGAATATGTTTTGCAGAGTTGTGATTGATGTGAGAATAATATAAAATGTGTCGAATTATAAATCTTTATTGTTAGGAAATTTGAATGTATAAGAAAATAAGTAGTTGATATACCTTTAAAAAGTGAAGAAGGTAAAATTCTTTAAATGTTTCGGTTTGAAACGCCGGGTCATGTTGTGCATTAAGTAAAGAAAATTCCTTCCGTCTTGGAAGGAAAGATGATTCATTAGTTCAGCTTGATATTCGTATTTACTGTCTTTTTTGCGTCGTTTTTCTCTCCAGAATATGAATATATATCTTCCTTTGAAAAAAAATTCTCAATGATGTATAAATTGCTTTATATCAATTGCATTCAATTTTAATAATTTTCTATTCTTATATCTTTATTTAAGGAAATATTGATTATTTTAAAAAAGTGTTTGAGTATTGAATATTTTGTTTGATTAAAAAAGATTTATTTTAAATTTTGATCAAAAAAGATTTATGCAAACAGTTTTAAATTAATATGTAAACCTATGTAAATGAGTTAATTATAAAACTCATTTAATAATAATGATTAAATAGTTGATTATCTTCAAAAGATAAATGTTGAATATGTAATGTAGTAAGGTTTAGTGATTATTTTACTGTGTTAAAAATTATGTGCATAGAGTCTGAGATAAAATATTCATTTAGTTATAGAAACTATTTGCTTAGCTTATGATCATTATTGAATTTCACTATAAATTTAAAAGTTATCATAAGTTGCTATTAATGTTAACATTCTTTATATGGTATTAAAATGATAAGAGCAATATTATTATTATAAAATAATTATTTTTATTTGTTATCTCTGATACTTCTTAGCAAACATAAAATATTAAGACATTATCATAAGATGTTATTGTATAAATATTCTTCATATAGTATTGACATTTTAAATACTATATTAGAGTCAATATAAATTTAATTAATAAGGTCAATTAAAAATTTCATTATATTTGAAAATAATTTTGTAAATGCAATAACATAGAAGTTTTGGGATAAACAAGGAAAAGAGATTTACTGGTAATAGCCGCAGAACTAGTCTGCCCGTTCTCTGATAAATTTAGAAGTGATGTAGTTTAAAAATTTAATAATGAGTTCAACCTAGTATGAAGAAGAATTGGTCAAGAATTTATTGACCAACACAATTGATGAGAGGATACACGAAAAACAAGCAGCTGAAGTTGATAAGTTAGCGATAGATGAAAAAATTCGACTTGAGTGAGAAAAAGAATAACTTAAAAAAGTTGCTGAAGATGAACGAGTGAAAAAAGAGCGTCTTTTCGTGTTGGAAAAACTAAGAAATCAACTTTAATTAGAAAAAAAAATATCTCAAATACAGGCGACAGATCAGAAAACAGATCAACCCAAAATGGACATTACTAGATTAGTCCCTAAATTTAACACAAATACGATGGAGTTAGATTATATTTAACGTTTTTTAAACGAGAATTAAAATTTTAGATGCTCCAGAATCAAAATGGTTTCTTTATTTCATTAGTTTACCGCCAACAGAAATAAGGCAACTTATTGCTAGAAAGGATAAAAGACTCTCAAGTTTACTAGAAAGTTAAGGGAATACTTCTTAAGAAATACTGTTTAACTGCAGTCCGTTTCAGACATTTTTAGCAACACAAAACAGACCAAATTCATTTTAGAGAAACTTCGACTTTTAACTAGCTTCATATTTTGAAAAAGGGATAATTGAGCTAAACGTTAAAAATTTTGAACTGCTAAAGATTTTAATTATTAGTGATGAAATTAAGTAAAAATTAACCAACGGATCTTAAACAACAATTTATCGATTCATAGGTAGAATGGAACTAACAATTAGAATTAGCAGAGAAATTGGGTCTATGAAAACGCTCGTCATGTAGGGAAGAAACATTCAGTGACATCTAACAGATCGAATTTTAGAAAAGACATCAGGGAGAATATTTAAGTCCACTGTGATATCTACAGAACTTTGTAAGGAAAAAATATGAAGAATTGTTTCTTCCAAGAACACAAATCCCCTAACAGAGAGAAAATCCATCCACTGTTATGGCTGTGGATCCCTAAGTTTCAACAAGTTTAAATGCCCCACATGCATTATAGTACTGACAGAAAAATGTATCCTATTATCCACTCCAAGCCACATGAATGTTTACAGTTTTTTCCATGGAATGCCATCCATCAAGGGTCATTTTCATCTTTATTTACAACTCGGGCACTTTATTTGCAACTGACTGACATCTCTGCTACACATTCTGTAGCTGAAGAGAAACTGTATTATCCCCACAGAAAATATGGCTTGCTGTTTCAAAGCAAAACAATTGACCTGCACTGGTAGATAGCTATATTGATAAAGCGGAGATCCTTACTACAATTGTGGATATCAGAATTCAAGGAAAAGTTATTCTTTCAGAAATAATTTTGCTAAAAACCACCAAAAGCAACCGAACTCTCCTAGGCACCGAATATTTCAACATTAGTAAGGATCATATTAGATCCACAAAAAGGAAACTTGTACTTCTCTGAATCCTCACAGTAAAACTTCATACAATCATCATTCATCAATCAACATTTATTTCCTTGCAGTGCATAATGAGTCACAGAATTTCAGACTTCGAGAAAAAGAGAGTACACGACTCTCTTCTTAACAAAAAGAGTTATTTTCCATGCTGGAAAAGTTTGAGAAATGTTTTAAACTATGAGGAAAGCCATCTTTATTGAGCCTCGAATCAATACTGGTGATGACCTCCCACTTGCGATATTACCTTATAGGATGAATCCTGCAAAGAAAGAAATGTTAAAGCAAGAAACTATACTCCTCTTAGCTGATGGAATTATCGAAGAATGTGAATCACCTTATACACCACCGGTACTGTTAATATCGAAATCCAATGAAGCGATGATACTATTATAGACTACAGGATATTAAATGCGAGAGATTGCAGTGACACATTCTTCCTCACTTCTACATATGGTTGAGCAACTTCATGAGACAAAACCAAATCCTTTCATGTCAAAAATTGATCTTCGAGTAGGATATAACAAAGTGAAACTTCATCCTGCCGACCAAGAAAAAACGGTCCTTATGTGTCCTTTTGGAACATACCGTTTCTTAAGAATGTCGTTCAGTCTAAGAAATACTCGTAATGGACTTGAGAACCTTCTAACACTTCTCTCGACGATATCAAAATCTTCTCGTAGTCATTCGAGAAACATCTCTGAAATTTCTCAATTGTTATCGAAAAGTCGGTGCTCTTCAAACTCCATGCAAACATAGAGAAATAACACTTTGCCCCTCAGGTCAAATACTTGGATTTTGGATAACTCAAGATGTAATAGCTGTTAATTCCGAAAACGTTTGCGTTACCTAGAGCATCCCACCTCCCATAAAGGGAACACCCAATCGAACACGCCAATAGACTAATTTCTCAAGCTGAGTGCAACTATTCTGGGATGGAGAGAGAAGCTTCCGCTGCCGAAGGGGCTCTCAAGAACTTTCGTAGCTATTTGGAAGGAACAGTTCAACCTTAAGTCCTTAAATGGATGACTTACTAGATGGCACTTGAAATTCTCTCCTTCAACCTGCAATTACAATATATATCTGGCATTGCAGACACGTTATCTTGACCTGTCAATCTGATGGAGGATATCCCTTATGACTTATGTGCAATATCTGCGGATTTCCCAGTGAGAAAGTCCAAATAATTTCGGAAAGAACAATTAAAAGATGATGAACTGAAAAAAAAATTAATTAACGTTTTGAAAGCATTTCAAAAGTTGAAAAATTCTGGATCACAAAAGTTATCTGATAAATCAAGAGATTTTGCTTCATTACTCACCTGAGGTAGAAACAGAAGAAGCACAACTCGTAGTTTCTATCCAAGAAAGAGAGAATGTGTTACAACAGTACTATGATGTTCCTACTATAGGACACTATGAGGCTGAAGCAATTTACAACTGGTTGTCAGATGGTATTTGTTTCGAGAGATGCGAAAATAAATACCTAAGTATGTTGAAAACTGTCCAGAATGCAATCGTTATAAACCAACAAATCAGAAGCCAACTGGTCTTTTGAGAACTCCAGTCAATTTCCAAAGGTATCCAAATCTTGCTGTAGATCTTTTTGGACTCCTTTCACAGACCTCCTCTAGAATTGTCATCGGGGAAGATAACAGTACGAAAGGGGTAGAGCTGTTTACCCTTACAGAATCAACAACTGTAAACTGCATCAAAACTATAGTCGTCGAAGTCTTTCTAAGATATAGACTTCCTTGTAGACTATTTAATGATAGAAGTTCACAATTCATCAGTTCCGGTTTGCGACAAATTTGCAATTTTCTTTAAACAAGACCTTATTTCCGTATTTCATCCCTGAGCTAATCCATCTGAACCTAAAAATAGGCATCTAAAACCTTGACTCACCCTATTGGTCAAAGGTAAATATGACACTTGGGAAAAGAAACTGCCAATGATTCGTTTTTTCATGATTACTGCTAAGTGTGAAATCACTAATCCCACAGCAGCCTTTTTGCTGCTTGGCAGAGAGTTAAGAACAGCATATTATTTTACTTATGACTTAAGAGCACTAATAGAAAACAATAACTTCGTGGCTGAGATAACCCTTTATCACAGACGATTTGATCGTTTAACCGCAGATATTTAAGACCACGATGAATAGAAGGAAGACTAACGAAAAATATATTACGATCGTCGGCGATAAAGACAAAGTTTGGGATCGCTACATCCTATAACAAGTAATAAAATCTGAAAAAAAAATTAAAAAATTGTGCCCAAAGGTGAAGGAATTTATTTATTTATATCTTACCGTTCACTCACTGTGTACGAATTTCGGTTCCAACAAAGCTAGATGAAGTCTTAAAGAACATATCTCATCTCAGTTTCATGAGCTTATGGACTGCCAATTTCAAGAGACAGTCAGACTGTAGCACCTCTCCGGAGAAGGGGGGAACTTGGTAAATTAAGTGCTGACTCTTCGCAGTGAAATCGTACGAGCCATACGGGATGTCTGTTACCCCTGCGTTCAAGCGAAGCAACTAGCGGTCGCATGGAAAATGGGGAGTTATGGCATATGGTGAGCTAATAATCAGGAATCTAGGCAAAGATCGTAACTAGTATATACGGTGTACCCCCCCGAGAATTATGTAAATATGTATTACTAAGTTAACCGATAATTGTTTGTCTTGTCCTTAAATTGCTATGTCCGTAAGTGTAATATATCTAAACAGACGTGATTAAATATAGGAAAGTGAATGTTCGTTATTTAGATAGTCTTCACTTATTTAGTCTCTGTTAACTCTGATTCAACAATATTGCGCCCATGGTTATAGAATTTAACTAATCAATTGTTTCAAGCAATTAAGTAATTTTAGAGTTTACTTTCATATATATATATATATATATATATATATATATATAACTGTTGCAGGTGAAAGTGGTCCAAAGCAACCAAAAACTGAAAAGTCAGCTGGGAAGATTATGACACCATTATTTTCAGACACTCTTGGTATTGTGCTCATCGACTACCTTGAGAAAGAATAAAGCTATCAATAGCAAATATTATACGGCATATTGGATAGACTGGGTGTAGAAATGTAAAATAGGAAAATTTGCTGTTCCACCAAGACAATTTCCCGTGTCACAAGTTGATGAAAACGATGGTTAAATTGAATGAAATACGCTTCGAATGGTTTTCTCACCCCTCGCACCCTATTGATCTAGCCCGGAGTGATTATTGGCTTTTTTTAGATACATAAAATGATGCCCCAGGGGAAATAATTGGATCAAATGAAGAAATGATTGCCGAAACTAAGACCTATTTGGAGATTTAAGACAAACTGTTCTACAAAAAAAGATATTGAAAATTAGAAGATGGTTGAAATGAATGTATCACTCTTGAAACCGAGCATGTTGAAGAATAAAGTTGAATTTCTAAAAAAATATTTCTTATTAGTTAAATGGTTAAACGGGAAGCATGTTGAGTGTTGTATTATATATATTTATATAACATGAACAAAAAAATAATACGTGTACCACCCAGAGAACAATTCACAATATCACAATATATATATATATATATATATATATTAAATTTAAAAAACATTAATAAAAACTACTTTATTCTTTTTCTTTATTGCAAATTCGTGGGAAATTTCATAAAATTATAAACTCTTATTGTAGGATCCCTTACTAAATTATTATTTCTAGTAATATAAGAAACAAATTCTAAGTATATCTATTGTAGAAAAATATCTTACTAATATCCTTATATATTGTTTGTCTGAAAACTGTCTGTTTTATAATAAATTTCTTACGTAGAAAATTTACAATTCTATCTTTAATTACTCTATTTTATACATACAAATATTGATTGAAATTAAATTTAAATGAGGAAGATTGTTGAAATTCAAACCAAGTATATCATCCATATATCTATAAATAACAAAATTATCTTTACCAATATAATTATGCTTATTGTAATGTAAGTGAATATTATCCAATTTATTACTCGCAGGTCCTTACTGTGGAATATCTTTGCTTCTTTATTTTATTTATTATTATTATATGTAATGTAGTTTTTTCTGTTATTATTTTAACTAGTGATATAAATTTATCGTAAAAAGGAAGTAATTAATATTATAATTCCTATAAATAATTAATAGTGCTTGAATTAGATCCCCTAGGTTTATTGAATTAAAGTAGTCTTCAAAATCATAGCTATGTACAGCAAGTATCCCTTTATATTTTATGTTCTGAATATTATCTAATCAATTTTTAATGATGGTAGTTTTATTTAACTTATATTAACAGTATATTGAAAGAATTTTTGTAATCACTTACACGCTTCTTTTAATTTAAGAATTATATTAATCAGTGACAGCTTTAAATTTAATGTAGTTTTAATGAAATTTCAGATAAATAAAGGTATGGAAAAAATTATATTAGATTTATTCTTTTGAATAATATGTGTAATTGTTGTCCGCTTGTTATTTATCACTGGTTATAAGCCAATGCTAATACCTTTATCTAAACTTAAAATCATTCATCGCCATAACAAGCATAAAAGCGGAAGCTCAATGACCTTCATTGGCGAACTTCAACAGAAATGTTATTTCAAAAAAATCATCTTTCTCTCGACCTATGCTTAAACTTCTTCCTTCAATTGTTCCAAGGATCACATTCAGTGATCGAAGGTTTATCAGAGTATGAAAGTTCTTCTCAAAAGGAATATCTCAGGCAAGAGTTTTGTATCATTTATATTATTTATAGTCCTGAAATAAGTTTAAATGCATGCTGTCACATTCCTTGTGACTGAAAGAAAAGAAAAAAGTCATGTTTAAATTGTTTAAAATTTTCTTTCTCGTTTTAAACGCAATTTCTATCATGAAAATAATCTGCACTCATCATTCTTTTGATTTGAATCTTATATTGAAAGCTGTGTGATAGTTTTGTTTCTTCTGATATGAATTTCATATAGAAAATTGAGTAATTTTTATTTAGATTTGAATTCAACTTTACAGAACATTTTCGAAATTACTATTACGAAACTAGTATGATAATTATTTGATTGTATGTGAATTTATATTCATTTGGCTCTTTTCATGCCGAGTACACTCTGTTATGTATGACCTATAATATTGCATTAAATATTGCTACATGAATGATATTTGAACAGCATTATATTTTAAAGTATTAATTAAGCTGACTAACAGTGCAATTTGCGCTAAATAACTATTACATATAAATTCTGTAAAATGAATTAATAGCATTCATTGCAAATATAATTCAAAACTATGAGGGAGTCTTAAACGCTTGACTGGGATTCTGTTTTATCTCGTCCCTCCTCTTCGTAGCTGGAGTCAAGTTATCTGTAATTCAGATAGGTAACTCCTGATATATCTTAGAATCTTGACTCCTGTTTTAATATATTTTGTACTGATTGGACCCTTCCATCACCTTCTTTCTATGTTTATTTTTCTTTTCCATAGAAATTTGCTCAACAGTTAAAATAATTGTAATATAGTTTTACTCTTTCAATTTTACAGTGATAAAAGGAAGATAGATAACAAAGTATTGTTATATTTGTTAAAAATACAAATAAAGGGAATTCTTTTTTAAAAGGCTTAAATAAGATGTTGTTATTTTGTATTCTGTCTAAGTGATAAATAAATAGTGTATTTGTATCAATCTGTAGGATATAAAAGGGTAAATTTATTTCTTAACGTTTCATTTAGATTTTAAAGGAATATGTTCATGTAAATTATTTTTTACATTCCAAATGATAATTTGTGTTTTATATTATGCTCTAACTAGCAATATATGTCTTACCTAATATTTTTTACAAAGATTGAAAACTATATGTTGACTTTTGTTAATTAAGTTTTTATCATGAAATAGTATGAATTCAAAGTAAGTTAATGCTGAAGAACAAAATTATTTTAAATACAATAACAAATATCTATAGAGGTGAAGAATTGTATGCAACCACAAAAATATTAGTGAGGATTGTGCAGCAAAAGAAGAAAGAGAGGGAATATATTGAAAAGAAGAACAATACGCATTCGAATTGAAGAAATTTGTCTGCAAATGAAGATCAAACCCTTCTGTCAGAACTTACAGAGACGTTCTAGTGACTCTGCATGAAACAAGGAGGAAGGTTTTAGAGATGGTAAATGATTGAATAGTGAAAATGTCCTGTTTGTGTAATACATCCATTTATTTCCTATGTGAGATTCTGACTAACTACACTACTAAAATACTGTTACATTTTACAAGCACCTACTACTAAAGCTAAAAGATCCCTCATAATAATTGGATACATTAGAATAGAAGCCTTCCACATTACTCTTCAAATTTATAAATATTATTTTAAAATCATTACTTTTTCCCAACACTTTTTATAATTTCCACTTTATACACAATACACAATAGCACACAAGACATATATATATATAAGTAAACTATACATTGATACAAAAATTCAATGTAATTTGACGAAAATTAATGTAAAAAATAAAATATATGCATTAACCAATCGAAATTTCATTTAATTAAAATGTTTCAAAATGAATTTTTTTTTTGTTATTTTATACACATTTCTCTTTATTTAACATTCTGAAACTCATTTTGCCACAGAAAACCTAAATTCAGGTCATCAAATTTAAATTACTCACCAAGATTACAAATTAATTAGAGAAATTTTTAAATTCAATTAACTTTCAAGCAAATTTAGAATTCTGTTTTACATGTTTCTTTTAAATGAAAACAAGACATTTTAAATTCACTGACTGGGATTATTTGAGATTGCTGCACTTCATAATTAATGTCTGTCAAACAATTTTAAAAAAATTTAAATTTTTGAACCATGTTAAACTTATTTTATTATGTTTGATAATAATACATTTATTTTTACATCATTGCAATTTCTTTTTAAAATTATAAAATGCATCTAAATAAGTCAGGAAAATGTTTTAATCCATAATTAAGGTTTATTTTGATTAAAAATTGAGGAATGTTCGTACTTTAGTTTTACTACATTTATAAAAATATTTGTTTGAGAGACTCTATAATTTTATAGCAGCTTTTTACAGATCGTGTCACATATACTACAATATTACGAAAAATAACTTGTCAATCGAGAACACATATTTCAAAGGTTTTATAAGTTTACACTACATCAAGCATTTTGCAGAAATTGAAATTTGTACATTAAATTTTATAAAGCAATAACGCCTTATTTTATTTCTTTAGAGTAATGTATACTTTGAAAGCTATATTATACAATTTTAGTAAGAATTAAATTCTTCCTGAAAATAATTATATGGAATTTATTATTCTTTAAACAGTTGTTACAAAAATTTCGTATCTTGAAAATATTTATGTTCATTGAATAATGTTTTGAAAGTATTAACATTATTATAATGTTTATTTTTATTATAATAATTTATAATTCACAAATTTCCATCCTATTAAAGGAACATTCATTCCGTTCTCCAACATATCATAAAAAAGTTTAAAATTCGATATTTTTGACTTTATAATAACGGGATATTTACTACGACACAAATTATTTGTCTTATATTGATTATGTAATAAACTTTAAGAAAAAAAAACCCTTTTGCAAAAAAAATAACTTTACATATTGCAAAAAGTTTATTTTTGGAAACGTAATACATTTATATATTTACTCTTCTGTAGTAAATTCATTTAGTACAATTCATTTTATTGATGTTAAAATGTTTTTAAAGATAATCAGTTCCTTTTTAATTATTAAATGTTGAAAATCATTGTATATATTTTATTTCTCTTTTAGCTTAATTTACTAAAATAGACATTTAATTTGCCAAAACTAATATATTTTAATAATTCATAATAAGTCTTTTGATAAAAGTTTGTTTCCTAATTATTTCTTCTTAGGAAATTAGATACACACTTGTCTACAGAAACTGATTTCAAAATGGTTAAGTGGCAAATAGCAATTTCGGATGTAGAATCTATGACATAATCCAATACAATTAACCATAAAGAGGTTCTCTGTTTCGTAGACTCAAGGTCCTTCTAGTAAATGGTACACCAGAAATTCATGGCACCCAGCAAACAGATACTTAGGGAAGATAATTACATGCCCTTTACATTATTGTCGATTTCATCGGGAACTTCTGAAAAGATATATTGTGCTTTAAAATTGAAACTAACTCTAAATTCCTATCCTTAAAGTTTAGGGAATCCTTGTGATAAGGAAACTAATTTATAGACTGAACGTCCACTTTAAAGCCATGCCCAATCAAGAACGTTCAATTGCTTTTAGAGAAAAGTTGTGGTGCTTCGTCTTTCGTTAATTGGATGTGTTCGAGTACGCCCTATTGTAGATGGCTGTTTCTCAGTAACAGATGCTAGCATGATGAAGAATTATACATCAGTGCTGGTGCTGGAAATGAATTCGGAACACGGTGTCTCATTTTGAAATAAAAGAGTCTAATACAGTTATTTGAGCATTACTGATTTTTTTTCTTCAAGCTTAGATAAAGAGTGCTTTTGTAATAGTTAAAACTTTGATAAAAATTTAATTTTTAAGAGTTAGAGATTGTAAATAAATTTTCAAATTAGAATGAACTGAATGCTGCTTCAAAATATATTTCCACCATTTTTCAGTTACTTATTTAAGAAGGAAATGAATATTTTCTGCCCAGTTTTGTAAAAGATTTCTCGAAAAAAATAATTAAAACGGGCATTCTTCTTAAATTTAAATAATACAAAGCAATATATATTTGTACATAATGTACTTATATAAAATCCCAAAACTGCTTTTCAGTAATTTTAGCTTAAGTTGATAGTATGAATAAATTTCTTTATTTTTCAAATAAATTATAGATTTGTGCTTGTATGTAAATTTTCTCAATAAACTTGTGTGTGTGATTCAAAATTCATTACAATTTACAAACATAATTGTAAGTATTTTCATAGTCTGAGAGATATAATAAGGTGAAGTATTTTTGAGTGCGAATTATATGTATGGTTTTATCTGTACTGATACCATTTGTATCTTCTTTTGAACCATAAAAGGACATAATTGTCCTATCTTATAAATAGAAGCGAAGGAAAAATTGTTAAAGCTTTTATGTTAGAAATAGCTTCTTAAATTTAGAAACATTTTCTACTACGGGAATTTTTTTCTAAACAATTAATAAACATCATGACATAAATAATAAACTAAAAAGTTGAAGCATGTATCCAATATTAAATTTTTTTTCAAATAGTTATATTCTGCATAAGCAGTAAATTAATCCATTAATTTTTCATTTTTGTTATGAAAATAAATTTTAATTTTGGCATAGTAACGTACAGAACAAAAAGTACTAATAAAGCACATTTTGCATATTTAAAAATATAATTAAAATACATTTTACATAAAACATGTAATTTCCTTTTGTATTAATATAGTTTTTCATAGATTTTGCCAAACGATTTATGCTTATAAACGTTAATTTTTCAAAATAAGAAATCATCAAATTAATGCAAAATAACAACTGCTTACAAAAGTGAGTATTTAAAGAATGATTCATTTTGCATCTATGAGCAGTATCAAATAGTGAAAAAAAGGAGAAATTTATACATATAAAAGATGAAGATTCACCTCTCTCCCCTCTGAAAACAAGATATATACAGGTAAAATAATGATTGACGTTTATGGGTTTCGGCAAGCTCCATGACGGTCAAAAAGTTGTTAGGAAGGAAAAGAACTCCTTGGTATATTTCTCAACTAACACTCACTTTTAATATACAGTTGCTTTTGGTAGAGAATTGCCCCCCCCCTCAAAGATTAAAGCAAGTAATGAAAAACTTATTTTTTATACTTTGAGTAATCAGATATTCAGTTCAGTCTTATTTTAATTCTTTAACTGGTTTGTTACCTTCTTAAAAATTAAATAATATTTTATCTTTTAACCAAGAACTTTGAATAGTAACTAAAAGTTTCTAACACCACTACCACACATACATTTCTTGTCGAGAGTTTAAAATTGTATAAGCATCAGGTCACATTTAGTTGAAATTTGTCAACACACTGGTCTATTTGGTCATCACATAAGTATATTTTGTCATTAGATTATGAGTACCGAAACTTGCATTAAAAGTTCTATTTTTTTCCTGCTCACTTCATTATATCAAGAAAAAGTGAGAACTGTATATATTTATGCTAAATTTCCTGCATATTTGTTAATATTTCTTTAAAAATGCTCAGTTTTTTTCGAGATTTGTCTTTTCAGTAAATAACATAAAATATAAATTTAAAATCACATCGCTTAAAAATATGTATTCATTGCTATATAATATTTCACAATTGAAAAATGGGTTCAATAACTGAAATTTTAAGCTTTTTTGAATAAATTTATTGTATTAATATTGAAAATAATCAGCATCAAAAAATAACATTTTTTTTTTAAAAAAAGTTTAAGAAAAATCTAAGAAATGATTTTTAATTATCAAACTGTTACATTACTTCAACAGTTTTATATAATTTTTTTTTATTTAGAGTAAAGAAAATTCCAGCACACTTATAAAATTGAAAATAAAGAAAAATACTTATCCAAAAATAAATTTGAATATTATAATTACTATTTTATTTATTAAAAATTTGTTTATTCAAGATTCCTTAAAAACTCAGTTCTGAAAAATATTTTTCTTTGATTGGTTTTGGGTATTTTTAAGTCGATCCCACAAACTTGAAACTATTCCTTCCAAAATAATTCATTTCACTTAAAAATTTGATCTATATTTATTTATTTATAATTTTCAAAGACACATACTTTTTGCAAATCGATTTGAAGTTATATAGTTAAGTAAAAAAATTCTAATACATTAGTTCATTGCTAGTTTATTAAAATCTGGTTAAAAAAATTAAAAATATTGTTAAAATACGATTTTTCTTAAATGAGGGATCACCAGTTTTTATGCTTCATTTTTTGTTAATAGTCTCTTCAGTTTTTCGCATTTACTCAAAAATGTATTTGTAAAAATACTTCAGTGAAAATTCAATCTTTCGACTGAAAAAAAATAATTTAATCCAAAAAATAATAGAGCTCAGCCTAAATCTTTACTAAGCTTGTGGAGCGAAGAGTTTAGAGTAATAATCCTAAAACTTTTTACTTAATAAATGTGTGCTTATTTTCACTAACTCTATTTTGTTATTAAGAAAGTAAAAAATAAACAACGTTTTTCAATTTTTTTGTATTTTATTTTCGTTTTGAATTGGTATTTCTTTCTTTAATCTTAAAAATTTTGTTCTTACATCGTGTTCTATTATCTTAGAGCAAAAGGAGATAAAAAAAAAAGTTAGTTGTGCCTCTTTGGGAATAAATTTTTTTAAAAGAATGGAGCAAACCTATATTATTTTTAACGCTTGAACTGTTCAAAATTCGTTAGTAAACTATTTAAAAAGGATAAGAATTTTAAGCAGAGTTAAAAATTAATTTTTTCCCTGTTAAATATCTAACAATTTTGTATTGCATTACTGATACCAAATAACTTCATATAATTCCATACATAACCATTTAACGCGTAATTAATGGAAACTGTTTGATATAATTTTTTTGAAATAAGTAGATTACAAATAATTCTTAGAAATCTCAAGTATTATTTGTTTGATATGGAGAGCTAATGTTACATTTCTAAGAAAATTATGGATTAATACATTTATTCATGGCAATATGATTATATTGAAATTTTGCATTTGATTTTCTTGTAATTTATTAATAGATTTTTTTGTAATTTTCCCATGGAATTATATATCCTACACATTTAACAGATGAATAATGTAATTTATTAAAATATTTTTTTTGTAATTTTTAATGGAATTATATATCCTACACATTTAACAGATGAATAAAATACTAAACTAATTATCGATACATCTTTACGTACTTAACCATGTGCTTTAGTGTTTTTTAAATTCAAATTCATATTAAGTCATCTGATTTCTCTCGCATATATTTTGAAATAAAATTTAAATAAATATTAATGCTCTTTGGAGTTAAAAATAAATGAATAAGTAGATTGTAAAGGGTCCAAAAAAGTACCTTCGGTTATATACTATTAATAGTACGTTTGCATGTATCTAATTACTATGAATGAACTCGAGCATCATGAGACTAGGAAATAACAACAAGGAAAGTAGCAATTTTCTTTATTTCGGTTTCAAAAAACACTCTTTTAGAACTAATGTGAATGCATTATTATAAGTATATTTATATTGAAGTATTTTGCCACGTATGAAGATAATTTTTGGTTAGAAAGTTGTTTTTTTTTGATTTTTTACATTTCTCTGTAATTAAAACTATTTACAATTTAAAATCAGCTTTAAGTACGAAAGCTAAAAAATAGTGTCCCCCTCTTCAAGAAAACTATCATCTTTATAAGAGTATTCGTAATCAAGTAAACTTTTAAGAAAAATATTAAAGTATATTCTAATAAATTACCTAAGATATATTACTGAAATTAAATTAATTAAGAAGACTAACAAAATGCCCAACAATAAATAGTTTCTTTATTTGCGATAAAGACACAGGAAACATTTAAATTTACATTCATATATTTGAACATAAGGTATATTGTATACATATGCATATAAATGAGTCTCATTACACAAATACCTATACATTGTCATTCAGAATACTGATGCTATCAACCAAATACATCACATGTATATAGCAGATTCAAAGAAAGACAATTTATATCTTATATTTAAAATAATATTAACTTTTTTTCATTACATTTCCAAGATCCATTTATATAGTTAGCACATCACATTTATAATTTACACAACAATTAATCCTAGGTAAAGGGCCACACAGCGTTCAGTTTACATATAGTATATTTATTGGCTGTTTTACATGAAAGAAGGAAAACAAATGACAACAACAAGCTCGGTGTTTTAAATGCATCAAACATCCAATATCATAGCGTATTTGGCAAATGCACAAGAAAATAAATCTAAAGAAATGTAAATAATTAATGATCACAAAAATATAATTTGCTTACGAACATCATATAGAAGATGTGAGTTCCACAAACTGTAAACTACAATCATAAATATTTTACTACTCACATGGCACGCCATTAATTTAGTGGAACGATTTAACATGTCAACTATTTGTTAGACGAAAACCCTTTTGTCATAAAGATGAAATATTATGGATTTATTATTCATAATTAAAAGAAATGAATAACTGAACTAATATTTATTAAAATAATTTTTGCAATGAGATTATTCCGATTCCAAAATGTTTCTAAGATTCTATGCAATCATTTTTTAACAATTTGTTGTTGTATAGTAATAAATAGCTTAAGGGGACTTAGTACCTTACGAAATCAAAAGTAGAACATTTTGACAAACTTTTTTCAATTCATCATAAAACAACAATTTTTGCTCATTTCAGTATGAAATTTTGCCAGTTTGTGTAATAAAGTGCATAGTTTAAAATATTGGGTCAAGTTTTGCTATTAAATTAATATATTTTCTTATACAACATGAAATATGCGTACGAAAATTTGAAAAATAAATTAGCTTACCTTACGTTACCCACAAGATAACTTTTGAAAGATGTACAGTAGAACCATAATTCTTATACCAAATTAAAGCTAAATAATGACCTTATTCTGTAAACCTCAAATTTTAAATTTACCTTACATTAAAAAAAATTGAAAAACTAAAAAAGTTATCAAGTTTGTATTTAGTAACTTTTTTTTTCATGTATCTTGTTATAAAATAAAATCTAATCATCCTATTAACAAAATTGAGGTTCACAGAATACATATGTACAAGTACAACACTCATGTAAAATTTTAAAGCTCTACATGCAGAAGATTTTTTTTAATCCTGTGGGAAAGTGTGAAAATAGCAAACTGAGAAAAAGAGGTTTGCTTACATTGCATTACATAGAACAAGCCACTTTAGACATTTACATTTTTTGTTGCACAGGACGTAATAGTTGTCGGATTTTGACGCGGTTTGTTTTAAAATTCTCCTAACATTCAGTACTATTTTTTAAAAGCAAATTTGAAAAATCAAACTTTTGAAGGTGCAAAGGTACTAAGTCCCTTAAATAAATTCGGATTAGATAATTCCTAATTTTATATTGTTTGATTAAGATATGTATGTTACATTAATTGGAAACTGTATTATAAGATTTTTCTTAATAATACTTAGATATTTAGAAGAAAGCAATTTATCGAAACTCATCTGTGTAATAAGTTTAGGAAACCCAATAATTAGGTGATTATATCCTGTTCACACACGCGCCGAGATAAAATCAACCCCAGGGGAATTATTTTGTTTGAAAGGGGGGATATTCTTAAAAGACTTTTCCGATACCACTGGTACTTCTCAAGGCCAGAATCATGAAGGTGAAGCATAAAGGAATTTTGTCTGCATATCAAGAAAATTATAGATTTGAAAACTAAGATAGATAAGGAAATTTAACATTAAATTTGTAACGTTACACTTCATTTTAACTTTGAATGACAAACGGTGATCGAAAAAGTGCTTTCAAATGTAAATAACAAAGACTGTAGGGTCTCTTTGAAAAGGTTGAAATAATGGACAGCTACAGAGAATATGTCGAAAAGTTCTCACGGGACTGCGTAAGAACTATAAATTTATGCACGAGGTAATTTTGATCAGCTATCGCTGAGTCTAGAAATTTTTTCTTACTGGAAGTGACGGAACTATTTAGGTAACACAACATATATTAAAAATGCATGAACAAAATTTCAAAATGTTGCAACCCTTTTAAATGAATTCAATAATTGCATGGAAATTTGAAAATATCGCAAAAGTGCTCGAGAAAAAGTTTTGATTACAATACGCAATCTATATTTTGGTTAACCAAACATTCATCGAATAATTTATTGTTATTTAACATCGCCCTTAGAAGCAACATGAGGGTTATTGTTGACGGATTTTGTAATTTTAATCCTCGGTCATGTAACGAGGACACAAATTTAGTTGAAATATCCCTTTTCAAATCCTACGTCACACCAATGGGAGGAAGTGGAGCATCGACAGACTCAAAAGAATTTAGAACAGGTGTGAAAGGATTAGCCGGAAAACTAGAAAATCAACAACTAGACAAATTTCCAAAAAGACCACCCCGACATTGCATTATGTGTCCCAGGAGAGATGGCAGAAAAACAACTGTATCCTGTGCATTAAATTAATCTGCAAAATATATGCTTTGATTTAATGATGCTATTGTACAAACGATAAATATATAGCTTGTTGAAAATGCAGGTACGTGGTATTTTTATAAAAAAACCCATTTCTTTAATCTTGTACTCATTCGTAAAATTCTTTTGAAATATTTGATAGTTGATTTTTCCATCGTTTACTCAAAACTTCTCAATGCAGGTTATACCGAAATTGTGCACCTAATTACAGATAAAAGTACGATGCACGTTTTGAAAAGATTAAGTAGACATTTTGTATATTTAGTGAAGAAATTCATCTGTTAGAAATTTCTTGTGAACATTTTTCTGTAAAAATATGCGTTTGATCGAAAGTCGCTTTTTGATAGATAATATTTCCTAAAATACAAGTTAATTTGTTTGAAATGCTTCAAGTTGATTAGCAGTTTGGCTTAAACTCATTGCTTCAGCTTAAATATATATTGTACGCTAATTGGTATGTAGAACAAAACTGGAGTAAAGTTTTTCGCACGAGTACATTTACGTAGCGGAGAGGTTTGATTGTGTTCTTGATTTTACTTACCTCGCATTAGAAGCAACTCAAGGTCTATTGGCGGCGGACCTAGTAATTTTTAGCCTCGGTCAATTAACGACTACGACACCTGAGCTGATCCTTCCCTCTCCTATACAGATGAAAGAAGTACGTGGGATGATAGGTTAAAAAGGTGAAAGATATAACTTTTAATTAACTTTCGTTAGACTCAATATATACGTGTGTAATGTTTTGATATGTATTTATTTGTTAAAAATCCACAACATAATCATAATGTAAGTAAATGCATAAAACATGCCTTATTGAATAAACTTCCAACCACTAAAGTTTTATTATGGGTGATAAATGTATGTATATGAGTATAATTCTATAAAATGGATTAGAATAAAGAGGTGAGCGTTTTTCTGATATGTATTTATTGACTGAGATAAATTTTAAAATACAATTCACTTATAATAAGATATTAAATTTAAATGAAATTTCCTTTGAAATATCCCTTCTACTTTTCAGATGTAACTGATGTTACAGAGTCTGGAAAACATTTTAATCTCTAAAATTTTATGTATAGCATTAACTTATGTATGTTATTTTGTAAAGAATTATAAATTTAACGGGATACGTTGCTTCATTTTCTACATTTGTAGTCTTTCAAATGATATGCAAAGTCTGTTAAAAAGCAGATAGTCTATTTCTTTTGTTTCAGTTGGAAAAAAAGCAAATAATATCAAGGAAATCAATACGTCTGAGATATTCAAGATTTCAAAGAGTACGCGGCTTGAATCTTAAATAGAGCTTCTAAATGTCAATTCAGTGCTTTGGAGCTCTGACGTATATAATACTCAAAATCAATGCATGGTTCAGGCACCTTTCAGAAGAAATTGTAAAATTTTAAAAAAAGCTCGGTTTTACAGATTGTTAATTTTTCTTCGGATAAAGTCATAAAGGATATTTAAAGTATCTTCAAATAGTTATTCAATACTCCATGAATGATAATATGCATTACTTTGAGAAAAAAATTACTCTGATGTTCTAAAGATTCAAAATAGGCATATTTTTTTCTAAATTGCGTAAGGTTTCATATTTAACATTTCGAAACAAAACCACTGATCGACACGATTTTTAAATCATACCTTCTCTCTTTCTTCATGAGAATTACTGAAAAATTTATTTTAATTTTCTATAACATTTAATTTTTTTAGCTGTTTTGTTTTGTAATAAACATATACCATGCATTTTATTTCAAACCGTTAATGCATTTCAAGGAAATACATTTTTGGAAATATTTAAGTCACTGTTGGAAAAAGACTTGAGAAAATTACAACACCAGAATAAAAAATAACGCATTAAGTTAACTGAGTCGTCTTTGACAAGGAAAAATGTGAAAATATTTTTTCTAAGTTTAATTGATCCTCTTTTTACAAATTTAAGAGCATTGGAAGTCATATTTTGAATTTGAGATATTATTTATTGCTTTATGTACTTGTTTGCAAAGAAAATCTCTTTCACCAAGTCATGTACTTACCATTACGCACTTCTAAAACCTTTAAACTTAACATTCCCTGCATTGAATATAAATATGACTGAATTAAGGAAATAATTTTTTTAAATAAAATATGATTCAAATTTCCCATAATCTTATACAAATATTGTATCGAAGATGAAAGAAAATTAAGTCCTCTGTATTGGAAAGGGTTCATCTTATAATGTATAATAAAGTAGAATTTGGATGAAGCACAGCTTGAGGAAAGAGTACCAGAACACTAAAAACATGTTTTGAGAAAAATGCAAAGAAACATTTTTTTTCTATATTAAAACTATTTGCATTTTTTATGGTTTTCATTTTAAGATTACTTTACGAACGCTCTATTTATCGAATTCTTTGAAATCTTCTGCCTTCAATTCCTTAAAAGCAAAGTAAAATTAAAAACAAAACTTATAACTTTTATCATTTCTTTTACTGTAAATTGGTTTACATGCATATTTTGGAATGTGAGACAAAAAAATATACATTTAAGTATGACAAGTTGTAAAAAAGAAATGTTTTTTTACGATAAAGATACCGAAAAGGGGAGTTGTTTTATGTTATATATTCATTTCAGATATAAACTTTTGTTCTTATTAACTTTTTTATAGTTGGAACTCACACCCTAATATAATAATCATAGCTTATGAAATAATGTTAATGAATACACAAGTGAAAAGTAATGTCTGACAGTGGATTCCGTGAACTTTGTACAAGTGTATGCATACGTCATCTGGACATTTAAAATGACGATGTGTGGGGAGGAAGATTCAGAAAAAAGGGATATATATATATGTGTGTGTGTGTGTGTGTGTTTGTGAGTGTGTATGTTACAAATTTATTGAGTTGAATATTTTAAGGTCGCCATGTTATATAACTTTTGTTTTAAAATCGTTTGAAAGAAAATAAGCCTATTATTGATGATTATTTTATTTTAAAATATTTAATGTTGTGATGTTAATTCAGCTCCTTATTGAATAATGAATAGAAGAATACGCTTTTGCGAGAATACTTTTTTTGGGCTTATTATTGTCAATTTTTCTCAAGCGAATTTTCTTTTTTCATACGAATTTGTCATATGCTACTAAGATTGGAATCCACAGTCAGACTATTATTATCTCAACCATTTACTGGTGTTTCAGGACATCTACACAAATTACAGAATGTTCATATCTTTCCGCAAAAATCACAGACATATACCACAGACATATATATGGTGTTCATGAATAAATAATATGAGTGCTTTATCCGAAGGATGAGGACAGATGCAACACGTGGGTAATACTCAATTATTTTTCATATACCGAATACATTTAGAACAATTCCATCAAAACATTAACTCATCTGATCTTGAAATCATGATGATGAATCAGTTGAAGTACTCCGCATCATCACGACATCAGTCGCGAATGGTGAAAGATCCAAACAGCAATTATGGCGAAGGAAGCCATCCCGGAGACCATCATTGACTGATGAAGTAATGGTGGTGATTTGCTAAATGTGGAAGACAAAACTTTACTGCCATCAACAATAGTCTCAGCCACAAGACCTCTTGTTCTCTGAATCAATGAATCAGTGAAATTGCTGAAGCCAATTTCATTTCGGGCATTTACTCGAACTTCATAATCAGTGTCGAAATTTAGATCTTGAATCAAAAATTCGTTTCCTAGGAGATATAAATCAATTGTGCATTGTTATATATGTTACACACATAAGACATATCAATAAATAAGTCGAAACGACATAAATTAATGTGGATAACCTTAAGCAGACTTAACACTTATGAATACCTAAAATTTACCAAAATATTAAGAATAAGGTCCTGGATTTGATGAACTGAGTTTCGAAGAATCTCTTTAGTATTTTTTTTATGGTCCGTGTTACTGGACTGATAATTTTCTTTCACATGAGGTTTTTTGTCTTTAATAAACGAGAGTGACAAACCCTCGGGATACCCTATCTTATCTTTTATTTTACTTCCTAGTTGTCAATAAGTATTGCGCAATAAACTCTATCTGTCATTCACTTAACATTTATGCATTTGTTTCAAATAAAACTCTTCAATAAATGCCTCTACTTTGTAAAAAACAAAATTTAATTATTTACTATACACTATATGCAATTACAACCCACACAACAATAATCTATTATTTATTTTACGGTTGTATATACAAACTGTTCAAGATATTTTCCCTTCAATGAGTTTCACAAATTAAGCTAAATAGAAAGTGTTTTAGGTTATTATCAACTTCTAACCGGTTACCATCATAGAGATCGGTAATCGGTAAATTTCAGCGTATGAAATGTAGGATAGTATAATCCGTTTTAAATAGTGTAATCCATATTAAAAAAAAGTATGCACATATTTGGAATTCTATTCATTTGTCTATTTACTGATAATTTAAAAAATAAATGATGAATTATTTTTGCAATACATATTGGTTATAAAAATAGAAAAGCCCATATATATCTTCATAAAAACTTTTAATTGTCTTTAACTTTTACTTGTGCTAAGATAAGAATCATCCAAGGCTTTAAAATAATGTGCTAAGAAAAATAATCCCTTTAAAAATATTTAAATAATTTTTACTGAAGAGTTTGTTTTCCCCCCTTTTTCTTACCATGAATTCAATTCTAGAATGCAAAACTTCTCTTATTTGTTTCCCAGCTTTGATAAACGTTCCTTCGTTTTATTCTATGCTTCTAGAGATTGTGAAATAATATTTATTTAACGTTCATTATAAAAGTTCTTTTTTCGGTACTTATTTCGTGTTCGTACGATTAGTTTTTTACTTTTTAGATTTTCAAAACAAATAAAGCTTGTAAGATTAAAATTGGATCTTGCGTGTGTTTCTCATAAATATCCATCCTTTTTTTATGATGTGGTATTATACTGGGGTGATTACGCGTATTATTAATACCTCAGTCTCAAAAAATTTGCGAAAGTTCTGCGTGAGTTAAAGGATTTCCTGTTTTCTAACTTAAGGCAAACATAAACATTTCACTAGGTGGTATTAAATTATCGCAAGTCAAAATTAGCACTGGTCGAACGCTGATAATAGCTCACACTTTCACATTTCCTGAAGATCATTTGGTAAAAAGGGAGAAGAAGAACTTCAGCAAGCAATTGCTTTCTGACACAATTTACATATTTTTGCTTAGGACCTGTATTCATTAAAATTTCAGATAACCCTTTCGCTACAGGAGGTAGAAAAAAGAAGTGCTTCTCTCTGTCCGCGGCTTCTTACCGCGGAGTGTTACGCTGTGCTCAGACGATTTTAGATACTAAGCCTAATTCGTGAAAAAAATTTATCTAAATTAGGCTATTTATCAAAATATTTTGGTATTAACATATATTATTTAAAATGCATTAAACTTAATATATACGAAAGAAAAAAAATATTTAATCAAAATTCTATGTTTTTACATAAAATAATTACATAAAAATCATATCTTTTAAGAAAATACAAAACATATTTACATTTGTTACATAGATTTCATGGTGTAATGATGTGCCATTATATGGAATATATAGATGTAAAAGATAAATCTTGTTTTGCTGTATGGTATATTTATAAAAAAAATCAATGCATAGTACAACGTCACATGTCTTACACACATATTTTAACACTTCACGCAAAATTTTGAACAAAGGGCACATCTTAGTCCTTTTTTTTTTTTTTTTACTTTAATGTCTATGTACATATTTGGATTATTTCGCTAACATTACAGTCAGATTCATTCATTATTTCGAAAATCTCAGTATCAGATGAATACCTTCTTCTCATCATGACTGTCGCTACAAATAAAAAACGACCCAATGAAACGAACAGCTGAGAACATCTGCTACCAAAAGCCTTAACCCCCATAAAGGGTCATAAATTCTCCTTCGAACTTCTAAGAAGCAAGCAAGAAAGAAAAAAGCAAACCGGAAGCAAATACACCCTTTAAATCATGTTATTACATTTAAAGGGCCGCGCCGCAGCACGTGCTTTTAACAATTAACAATTACTCCCCTTCCCTCCTGGTAGCCAGAAGTGAAATCCAAGCCATTTCACCAAAGTCAACACTCTAAATAACCTAAATATATAGATTTTGCGGTATTGTAACACCATATAGTAACATTAAAAAATAAATAAGACATTCTCATCGAGAGTATCTCTATTGATACGCTGGGCCGTAGAAGACACTCACAGAGCGTATCGCCCATGATACGCTGGGCACAGGAGAGCCAACACGAGCGTATTGCCTGTGATACGCTGGGAGCGAAAGGGTTAAGAAATCGACAAATAATTTTAGTAAATGTGTCTTTCCAAATTTATAATTTATGAAAAAATATACTTTTCTGTAAATCTTACACAAATATTTTAATTTAAAAATATGTGTCGATAAATCGAAATAAGCAAATATAATAATATGATGACTGTTGCAGACATGGCTGGTATAACTAAATCAGTTTTTATAGTCACATGCGTTTCAGGTTAGTTCATATATATATATATATATATATATATATATATATATTATAAAATTAGAAAAACTTCTGCACTACATATAAAGAATGAGAGTTGAAAGACAAAATATGGAAGAAAAAATTGAATTTTTTAAAGAAGAGCTTACAAAATCTAGAAATTTCTGGAATATGAAGAAAGCAAAGCAAAATATTTAATGTTTTAACAGGCTTTAGACAGTAAAGCTGGATTATTCTAGATTTATAGGCCTAACTATCCCCATGAACAAAGTACAAAAACCAAAAGTGGTTACTACACCAAAAAACGTAAATTTAAAAAAAAAATTGAAATTTTAAAAAATTAATAGCAAAGAAAAAATTTAAAAAAACTTTTAAGAAAACATTAGTAAAAATTACATATACACACACACACACATATATATATATATATATATATATATATATAAATACACATACATACATACACACTCACACACACACACATATATATATATATATATATATATATATATATATATGTGTGTGTGTGTGTGTGTGTGTGTCTATTGTGTATTTCTAAATTTCCGTTCAAAGTTTTTGTACTATTGCAATTTATAAAGTAAACAAAGAGGGAATTATTAAAAAAAAAATTATGTCTAATTCTTCAGAAAATTATTTCATTGTGCAGTAATACAACTCAAATTGAATATTAGTTTTTTTTATACAAAATTAAAAGGGCTTTTTAGTATTACCTGCACTTGTAAGGTACTCTCGAGCATGATTCCACGATGCGCTAGCCAGTTTCCATTGGATTTTGTATCCTGTTACGGGAATAGTGTCTTGAGGAGATTGAAAAATCTCAACAGCCAGTATGCCAGATTCTTCACTTTCCAAAGTGAAAGATGGAATGTTAGGGAGAACTAAAATAAATATGCATAAATTTGATGTAAATTATTCTCGTAGTATTAAGCAGAAATTTATAAATACATTGTTCATTTTTAAACACTGTTTCTTCGTCGTAATTGTTACCTATAAAATTCTTACATCAGCCCTGTCTCCTTGAAAACATATTCCTTATAAAAATAATTCGAGAAGCTATATTTCTTTTCTGACACTAAGTAAATTCATCAAAAATTTTCTAATTTATATTTGCTGATATAAGTTATTGGATTTAATTAAACCTATATATCATTAGTATATATTTATATGTTCAAAAAATTCAATCATTTAACATTGTAAAGTCAAAAAAAAATTAAGTTGTAAATGAATTTGAAGCCAGTATATAATTTATATTATTATCATGTTATTATTATGTTTATTCTTTTGACTGGATAAAACAAAAAGTATTAAAGAACATTTAAGAATGTTTCAAAACAAAACATATATAGTTTCTGATATTATTACACAACTAATCCAACGAATAGTGATTATCCTGCCATTTTATTATTTATTTCATACGAAGTTATCACTATTAGAATAATTACATCAGCATTAGATAAATGAGTTATATAATACCAAATTAAGCTCTAGTAAAAACAATGGAATCAAGAAATGCTTGAATCTGCTCTTTTCAGAAAATTGTACTTTATATGGAATGAAAAATAATAATAATAATAATAATATCACGTAAAAAATAAATCATTTCCTGTAACATATGCTCTATGATAACAATGTATTTATTGATAAAATGTGATTAATTGTGCAAAACACGAAAGTCTTTGAATTAGTGATTAGGAGCTCCAGTATACGATGCTCGTACAAGCGAAAATGGTTTGTTTTTAGTAAGCATCCTGAATCATCAAACATTTTTCTAAATCTCATTTACTTATATTCGAGTTCATTTTACATTTCGAACTCAAAAATTCTTTGTCGTAAATTTTCCAGTCGTCATCCTCGCCTTCATTAGAGTACATTCACCGGAAGCAAACCATTGTTTTGATTCTTGCTTAGTTTCCGGTGTATAACGATGAACTCATTTTTTATCAACGGTGACAACTCAATGCAAAATGACTCGAAACGAGGGCAATACAATTTCAATTTCGTAGCAAATATCTACCGAAACAAACCTAACTTATGAATCAATGTAAAATTTGTTTAAGCTCCATTTAACAGATGGCAGCACCTAATGATGACAATGATTTACCATAATGATGTCATTTACTTTCAAATACAAGAATGTTTTGAACCATCTTAGTAATACAATATATTTTCCGTCAAGAATAACTATTTGACTTTGCCATAGATTGCGTTTATCTGTTAGATGGAACGAAATATTGAGCACTGCTTCTTGGAAACACTTAAGTCTGTATTTAGCACAGAATATGTTAAATATATAAATCAGATGAAATTGAATGTGTTCCTTAAGAACATGATATGATAAAGTTATTTAGAGATTGAATACTATTTATCATGTTTTCTTAGCAAGTTTTCTCTCTTTGCTTATTAACCTTTCTGTTTGGGTGCAATTTTTTTTTGTTACTAACAGAATATACTTCTTCATAAAGAATTCAATTTCTATAATAATTTAAGCTTGCAAATTTTGTACTAAGTGCCTGAGTTTAAATATTTTACATAATTATTATTTTTTAATTATTTCAACGTCTCACTAAAATAGTTTACGCTTCAAACTGGATGAAATACTTTTATTTAGATAAATAATTAAAGTACTTCAAAATTTTACCCTGTTTCCTTAATCACCAAAATAATTATCAGACAAAATAGCATCCTAAATATCAAACAAAATAGCATCTTAAACATCGGACAAAATAACATTTTCGTTTTAAATGAAAAAAAAAAAAAACTTTTTCAAGCTAATATTGAAACAATTAATCCAAGAATAATTTACAGGAATTATTTATCTTTGTGTTAATGATTAACAGTGTTTAGAAACATATAAAGTACATATTTATTTAAACTGTTCAATTAAACAGTGCATTAAAGTCTTTATAAATAATCATAATGGCTCTAAACTTGAGTGTTTTACTCACCTCCTTCCATCAGAAACACATCTTTTTGAATTTCTCCAACTGAATTGCTCACGAGACACAGATAATTGCCCAAGTTTGAGTGACTCTTAACTTTTACCTAGAAATAAAAAAAATGAACAAAAAATCTTTCAAAAGTGTATTCTTACCTATATATTTAAAAGCGTAATGCCAGCATTGACATTTTCAACGTACTTTTCCAGTTTTAAGCCATAAAAATACAATTCAAGATTCAAATTTAGTAGATAATATAAGGTAATTTTAAACAACTGTCAGGAGATGAAAATATCAAGCTGAATCTATGTCACTCAACAGTTGTACAACGTCATGAGGGAAATTTTTAGCCTCTTTTAGTTTAAAGTGCAAATGCTGCCATTAATTAACTGCAGGATTGGTGGAATCTGGCTTCCTACGCATAATCACACTAATGGCACTCGAATATGCATATTAGTTTATGATGGCTATATTTTAAAGAGCATAGAAGGCAGTGAAAACATAACTTTCAATACATTTGATATCCAGCATCATACGATTACAGTTACATAGCAAAGTACATGCTTGTATGTAAATCAAAATACTTAAAATAAAATACTTGCTTTGAAGTTTATTAGCATAGTACGAAATGCTATTCATTTTAAAATATTAATATTTCATAAAACGAAATTTTTTTATACCAATTAGTAAAATTGATTCTTCCGAATTCAGTTATCAATAAACTAATTTTCGCATAAATTTATATCAGATTTAGTACATGATTAACTCAATTTATCCAAATTAAAGGCGTTGAAATAGGATATGAAGCGAAGTTTTTTTAAAATATATAAACTACATACTCTCCTAAAGATCCTTGTGTATGGAATGGAATATATATATATATATATATATATATATATATATATTTGAAATGTTGGAAATTGAATTCAAACATGTAAACATGTTAGAAAACTACATATATTCCAGTTTATTTAAGTATATATTGAAGAGTTTGAGTCACAATCATTCCATTAATAAATAAGCATTACTAATAAATTCAGCTTAAAACCATATCAATAATTAGATAATACCATTTTAAAATCATTTATGAAACACTAGTTCAATATAAAAAAAAAAAAAACATCATGATTTATAGTTTTTATTAACGTCGCACTAGAAGCAACACGAGGGCTATTGGCGACGGACCTCGTAATTTTGAACCACGGTCAAGTGACGAGGACGACACCTGAGCTGGCACCCCCTTCTCCTAACAACGGGAGGACTTTAGGCCCCGAACAGATTTATAGTGCATCAGCCCCGGTTACACGGCGGGTCTTTGGCAGCCAAGGATCGAACGCGCGACTGAACGAAAACCGCCTGCAGGTAGTCCACGACCTTGAACACTAGACTACCGCGGCCCCATCATGATTTATAATCATCGAATCTTAGTTACATATAAGGATACATTCTGTTTTAATTCATAATTACTAAGAATATGAATAATCTGTTTATTACTAATATCTGAGAAAACACAAACACACTTACACACAAATTACTTTTAATAATGTTTTAATTAACACACAGTATTAATATAATACCTTAGTAATATAATTAATATATGATTTTAAATTTAATGTTTAAAAACAATTTCAGTAGGTATGTAATAAAATTTATACAATGAAACAAATAAAAGTTTATAAGAAAATTTTTAATAACTAATAACTATTTTAAGTAAACGGTTTCTTTATTATTTGATAAACTAATTCATCTTCATATCGTTTATTCGGCTTGAAAAAAAGTCCAGCGACGAATAATGAAAAATAAACTAATTATATTTATTTTAATTCAAATTTACAAAATATATGATAAAATAATTCATTATAAGTAGCATAATCAAATTTTTCTTTCAAATAATTTAAAAAATACTACATAGTTTTTTAAAAAATTTTACTTCCACGCGATGCAAAAACTTTAAAATTTTTCCAATGTCGTTTATTTACTTTAAATCTTATTTCTCAAAAAAAAAAACAATTGATATGAAAAATTTCTATTAAAGTTTACCTATTGAAATATCAATAATGAAATAATTTAAATATTGAAATGCTTTTAATAGAATAATTTGAATAAAAAGTTACATTCTTACATTCTCAGTAAGTTATGCTCAAAAAATTACAAATGATATAAAATGTTTTTTTCTTAATCAGGGTATATGCGATCCGAAGTACCTAAATAAACATTATAGTGAAAAATTATGAAAACTATGTAATCTGTTTTTTCAATCCTCATATTTTAGCTATCTCATCATTGAAAAATGGTGAATCAAATCATGGGACACTGACTTTGTTCCCTCATTACGTTGTATGGAAAAGCGATACGAAAGCTGTTGGAGTTGGACCTCGTAATTTTGAACCTTGGTAAGGGACGAGGACAACACCTGAGCTAGGACCTCCCTTTAGAAATTTCCGCATTACACCAACAATTAACTTGGAGTTACTACCTTATATAATATTTTCATACCCATCAGTCCCTTTACACGATGGGTCTTGAATGGCCTTTTGGCTCGAACCCACTACTCGACGAAAACAAAACTGGCAACATGTCCACTAAAATGATGCTTGGCTGTTACGACCAAACGGAGCAGGAGCATTGTCTCATAAAAATGTATGTAACTCCATCTCTTACATAGATCGTTATATCCCTCATTAGCACCAATAACATATACAAAGTTTGATTAAAAAGTAGTTTCTCAACGATTGTAAATTATTTATTTGTTTATCGATTTTTAAAACATTTGTCGTATCTGAAAGATATATGTGTCCTATTTATAATGTATTTAAGTTCTTTGCTCTCAAGAGTCAATGGTGTACAGAGAACGGAAGATGGCATTCCAAAAGGAGATGAGTTTGAAGCAATGAGACTGAGTGTAGAGGCTCTTCCCTTTTTGGCGTGGTAGTTGCCAACTTAAAGCCTTGTTACTTTTATCTCTCACCAGAGATGAGTGAACCCCTTAAGAGATATAATTTTCTTTCAGACATCGAGATAAAAGCTATCATTATAGCTGAATGTTGACTTCAACCATCGGAATTTTTCTCTGACACGCTTGATTAGCAAATCATATGTTGACGCTGTAGCCTAGTGGTCATGGTCTCTGACTCGCCTAAAGCGTTGTTTTCGTCGAGTCGTGCATTCGAGACTTGATGCCCCTAAAGATCTTTCGTGTAGAGGAGATGATGCACATTAAATCAGGTCGAGATCCCCAGGCCTCAATTTCACTTGGTGTGTATGTTTGGAGAAGGAGGTGCCCTTTCTGCTGTTGTTATCGTCTCTAATCTAAATTTCAAAATTACGAAGTCCGACTCCAATAGGCCATGTGTTGCTTCTCAGTGCGATGTTAATAAACAATCTCAATTAAATGTTGATGAATGTTCATGGAAAGGGATAAAATGTTTGTCAAAAGTTAAATAGTACGTTACGTAAGGGATACATTTAGCTTTTAGGTAAGACAAGAATTGTAAAAATCGGGTCAAATATTAAATAATAATGGTTATGAAGACATCACCTGTCAATCACGCTGTATAAAATATATCTCCATCAGTGCAATGAACAATTACGATAAGAATATGCATGAAGGAGAAATGGAAACCATTTCACGACTGAGTTGCCAATTAAGTTGTAGTCATCTAGAGAAATCACAGGATATTTAGCTACCAATCCGTAATATTCATGCAGTTCTACATAAATAATAAATCTATTGATTAATCCAGCTTAAATAATGAGATTAGCGAGAAAATATATCAAGTTCCATAGAATTCAATAAATTATTTACGTCAAAAAATATCTAGTAACTTCTCTTCTGAAATTAGGTGTTTGGAATGCAACATACTATTTGCAAAAGGAAATGTAAAACGAGAGTGAAAATTGATTTCTAGAGTGAATTAGTGTATTTACGAAGTTCAACTAGTCTGAATATGATTACATTTGAGTCAGTTTAATTTTCACCAGAAGCAGCTGAATACCTTATGATAGTGTTATTAGCTATTTATAAAGGCTATCTCAAGCCGAAGGCACCTCACAGTGATTTCAATAGGACCTTCGATTATGTTTCGGAAGTGAGCTGGCACTGAATTCTCCATGAGCTGAAATTTATTCCAAAAGATCTTTGGAATAATCCAGTTTACCATGCTTGAATCAATTTGAATAAACTAGCATAAGGCCTGAGTTTCTGTAATCCAATTAATTTAAATAACTAATCTAAAGTTTAGGAATATATGTATTGTCTTGCGATTTCTACGATATTGGAACACTGGTAATTGGGTTTAGTCGCACTGTTGTAGAGAGTAAAATGCCACGGCTGGATAGTTCTTTTATGTAATATTAAAATTATAAATGTATTATAATTACAAACAAGGGTTAACAAAGCTTTTCGTGGTCCTTAATTCAAAATCTTAAAATGGAACATTTTTCATTTATTGAAAAGTTTATCAAAGAAAAACACAACAAAAGGAAAATAAAATCCCCAGTCAAATACCAATAAACAGAAAGGAAATTAAATTCTGTAAATTTCTGAAGTTATTTCATTAAGTCACTTAATCTCGACGTATTACCAGAGTATATTTAAAAATGTATAATAATTTATTTAGAGAAGATAAATAACATATGAAAAAATCTCGGTTCTAAAAAATATTTTTCACGACAAACTGGAGGAAGTAAAAATATAGTCAATGGCAAAAATTTATTTGCCTCTTGAGTTGATTCCAAAAAAGATTTTTTCTCTCTTTTAATAAAAAAAAAAGATATTTTATTCGTAAGCAAAAAATATTTTGAATTTCTTTAAAAGAGCAAATAACTATGTAGTTACCAATAAGTAAATTATTTTAGTTTAAAAAACACGATATTTCTTTTAACAACGAAGATAATATTGAACAAACACATAAGTATGCGCTGCGCGGGTGTGAAATATAATAATTGTCTTTACGTATTGTTTTAAAACTATTTTTTATCATAAAGAACTACACTTAAGACATTTTTAAAATTTAATTGATTCATTTAATTTTACACTTTGCATCATAATGCTTGTAAAATTGAATAACTCAGATGTTTTTAGTCATTTTTTTTTACTTCTCTACGATAACCCACGACTCATCGAATCTCATTTTACTGTAAAAGTTTTAAAACAATGTGAAGTGTGCAATTCATGTATGAATTCTATTAAAAGTTATTGTATTATTTTGAAAATCTTCCGATGAATTAAGTTCCGGTTTCGCATCCATTCGGCAACAGTGGTTCTGAATGAACATCATGTACCCAACATAGAATATAACATAAGGTATAGATAGTAATGAGTATACTCTAAATATTTATGACGATTATATGTAAATTTGTTTTTATTCATCGTATATGTTTTAAGATAGAGTATAATTTGTATAATTTTGGACCATTATCAATGACTACTAACTTTCCTTAAAATACAAGTTAAGGCTATTAAATAACGAGACTGACGCAGTGAAGCATTTTATTATAATATCATGTATGTTTTTTACTACCACCTTCAATGTACATCCCTCCACTACTCTTACAACGCTCCGTGAAAATCTTCCATGGCTCAAAACAGGGCCACGGTAGCCTAGTGGTCATGGTTTGGGATTCGTGACCGGCGATTTTTGGTTGCGAAAGTCGCGGGTTTGATTCTTGGCTGCCAAAGACCCGCCGTTTGGTCTTCCCTTTGGCATGGTGTGGAAGTTAGGAGAGAGGGGGGGCAGCTCCGGTATCGTCCTTGTAACTTGACCTAGGTTCAAAATTACGAGGTCCTTCGCCAATAGCCCTCGTGCGGATTCTTGTGTGATGTTAATAAAAACTAAACTAAACTAAAGTCACTCAAAACAGTGCTGGAAGTCATCTGTCAACTACTTCAGGACACATGATGGTTTCCCTTTTACTGTTTCAGTGGACTCAAATCTTGTTCATTGTAAGGCAGATTTCACTTTAAGAAATAGATGGAGGTCCCATGGTGCAAGATCCGGCGAATAAAGCGGATGTCCTAATACTGGAATGCTATACTTGCTTAGAAACTTCTTGATTGAAAATGCGGATATTACTTGTTTTTCTACAATGTGGGACACTTTTTCTCCTTATTCTTTCACTGAATTCAGAAAAAATACGAATGCAGTAATGTTAATTAATAGTTTAACCTTCAGGAATTCAGTGAAGATACATAATCCAGTGATTATAGAAGAAAACAATCATCACTGCTTTGAATTATAATTTGCTCATTCGAGATTTTTTGGCGCTCGGTGAGGATTGGCTCTCCCAGTTCATAGATTGACGCTTCATTCCATGATCATAAGTAACAGGTCACGATTCGTCACACGCTATTATCTTCTTATTTTTCTGAAGAAAGCAGGTACCTTAATCAACTTTCGAACACAATTTCGCTACTAAGACGCGTATCACATCGTACAAACAGTTTTTGTATTCCATCGTCATAGAAATCTACCACCCACTATATTATCACTATCGCTATAGCGCTGAACGCGTAAATTCTTTTTCAAGTAGGGTAACAAGTAGTAGTCACTGGGCCCCAGATCTGGGCTATACTGAGAAGGATACTGTTATTCCGATCCATAGGAGGCGATGAGATTAATTTGTTCTTCGGAGACAACCTCATCTTCAAGCTCTGGACTCAAACTTAAAGATTGATCTAAATCTTCATCTTCATTTTCTAATTCACAAACAGGATCAGAATCATCAAAATTCTTCTAAATCAGCTAAAACTTTCTAAATATCTTCAATGGTAAGTCCTCTTTCACGTTTAGTCATTTTTTTTTTAAAAAAAACGAATTAATTTAAAAGGAAGTGATTAAGTAATCGAGATGACAAAATTGGTCACAAAAATAACTATGCACTAACCTCTAGTAAGAACTTGAGCACAAAGGAAAAAAAGAGGGATTCTTAGATAAGGGTGAAAGAGGGAAATCTATCCCCCTCCCTTCTGAATACAAAAGAAACCGGTCAAGCTAATGATGTTCCGGGGCTGTAATAGGTCTCATGCTGATTCCAAAGCTGTGTAGAAGAGAAAGCACGGCGCTGGTCACTACACCGGCCAGCGCCGTCTTTTAAGGTCTGTTCCTTTTGGCCAATAGATCGGCCAGCCGTCCTCAAAAAGATTAATTAAGGAACATAAGGATGAGCATCTTAACAAATTTAACATTTAGAACTAGGCTGATTCTATGTCAAAATATCCTTTCCACTCAGCACTTTTAGGATTGAGGAAAACTTTTTTCCCCCACGGGGAAGTTCGAGTTCACCACATGTGGTGTGGTTAGTTTTCTAGTTACAAAGGGGAAATTTGTAAGGGTTGCTGATTTTTAGTCTGTAATCATTGACGAGTAAGAAAGATCCAAATATTTGGCGCCATATCATATCATAATAATTTTTTCTGAATTCCTGGTTCCCATTTTTAATTGAGTGATTTACAAACTTTCAAATGTATATTTATTATAACTTAGAGCCGTGTATTGCGTAAATTAACATTTTCAAACAAAACAAATAACAAAGAAAGTGACAGCTATACCATATTACTAAGATATTTTGTAGAAGCAAGTACGTTAAAACAAGATTAAATTAATAGCTTCTGTAATCTCATGACTATATACTTTGAGAATGAGATTGTTCAATCAGAAACTCGTAATAATTTATTCGGTGCATGCTTATATACATATATACAATATATACATATAGGTGTGTAATCGCATGGCTTAGTGTGCAGACTTTATCAGTGGTCTTATTATCGCAACTTACCTATTTAACTGCAACATTGAACCCATGCAATAAAAATAATGCCTCATGTTTTCAAAATAATTCAACGAAATATGTAAAAGAAGGAAAAATTTCTTTTTATTCCAAATGTATCAGTTTTAACATTTTTAATTCTAGTCTTTTGTTTTTTTTTATTGGTTTATGTGTTAAGAGATTTTTAAATAAATTGTGTGTTTTCTTCGAAACAGTTCTGGTCAATACAAAGAGCCAAATTGCATATTTTACGGATTATAGTTGTTATTTTTTTGTACATTCTTTTTCGCACAATATGTGTACTTTCTTCTTTTCTTGTCGTCAATTGGCCAATGAGAAAATTTATTATTATTTTTCTTCATTTTTTTATTACTGAATGCTCTGCACTTTTATGATTTAATTTTCCTATCAGAGATGTTATTAAATACATTATAAATTCTTTTAAATTAAGTTTTTAACTTAGTTTGGCACTAGTTAAATATCAGAAACACAACAACCTCGATGAGGCTAAAGAATAATTTTTTGTCAATTTCCTAGTTCGTCTAGCAAAAGTGTAGGTGAATGCCCTGCGGTCTCCCAAATCAACATATCCCATGTGCTTGTGGTAATCTGCCACAATTTTTTGCTCGGAAGTGGTTAATTTTTCTTTTTCCCATTCAACGAAGTTACCATCAGATTTTTTTGGGTGTCTATCAACAAAATTTTCTTCAACTAAATCTTTCATCAAATTCTCAATCTCTATTTCTGCGAGAAATTTCAGATTCATTCTAAAAATTCGAAGGAAAAAACAAGAGAAAAGAAAATAATCTATCGATCATAGACAGCGTTAAATCATCTAATGGAGTTTTTTTTCGAATTTGGTTGTTGTTAATTCCAATGATAAGGAATTCGCCCACAACTGATAATGTTGGCGAAAATATCCCCACCTAATTACGGACAATAGAAGCAAAGTCGTAAAAAGGGCCAGGGAAAGTTGTAAAAGGGTCAGCTGGAAAAAAAAGGGGGAAAGAACTGTTTCTAGATAGCTTGGTACAGCAGTTGTATCAGAGCCGATGCGAGCGACAAACATTTTTGTAGTGTAAGGCAAATTACAAGGTACAAAGAAGATTTGTACTAAATACTCATAATTTTAAACTATAGAATTGCAAAAATATTAATAAATGTTTATATACTAATTTTAAATACAATATCAAACTTAAATTACGTAGTTACACAGACTTATTTCACAGGATTTTAAATGAAATGTCATATTCTATGTGTTCCGTCACCACCACCGGAGACTCTGGAGACGACTTTACCGAAATGTTTGCATGGAATTTAGAGATTTAAGTAAATGAGATGAAATGAAGATGTCAAAATGAAATGATGAAGAAAATACATTTATTTTTAACTATGTGTGATTCTTATTTCAAATCTCTTTCGACCTTTTCATATATGCGTTGATTAGTTCTGAAATGTCGTTAAAGAAAAGATAATAACAATTTACTATTTTCCATAATCAAAATTAATTTTAAGAATTCAAAGATAAGTAAGGATAAGTAATTAGTTAAGTTAAAGAAAAAGTAAAAAAAAAATATATTCAACTACATTCCAAATCCCTGCTCAGAAAACAAACATCGATTAATAAAGAATTCACCTTACCTGTAATATGCTTTTATATTTTCCATTCGATATTTTGTAGATTTTGTTGTTTCCCAGCAGTGCTCGTCCTTTGAACCATTCAAAAGTTGGCGGAGGCTCAGAATCAGCTTCGCATGTGAGGTTTCCAGTTGACCCAACCACAGCGTAAAAAGTGTCAACATCGCTCTCTTTCCAAACAGGTTTGTCTGTGAAACGATCAAAAGGGGAAGAGAAAATATGTTAATTACTATTCATTTCAAGCTTTAAAACTGAATTTTATTTTATCGATTATTGTTCAAGTTTAAATATTACAAACGAGGAGTTTCTAGACAAGATTAAATTATTACAAGCAAATAACAGAGATATAGGAAGAGAATTTATTCTTCATATTAATTGAACTTAAGTATCCGTAATGTTGCAAATTTCAGCTATTAATGTTGTGTTTGGTTTTTGGAAGCCGTCATCTGTAGCAATCTGCAGTATCTTAACCGTTTGAGTGAAAAGCGGTGTTTTTGCGTTTCTTTTGTTCTGTTCAAAATGTACCAGGCAAAAAGTCACAACTAGCTCCCTTTATATTAATGCGTGGATTTACGATAAATTTAAACATAGGGATCACACAAGAAATTAATAAAACTATTATTGAATTTATTGAATATATAACTTTTATATATTCAATAAAATATTTAAATTGGATTTTATTGGATTTAAACACTTAATTGAAACTACTTGTGCTCAAAAGGATATCAAAACTTCACTTAACTGAAATGATTTAAACTTATTGCGCCACTTGGTAATTTTCGATTAGGAAACAGCAAAGACCCACGGCTCTCAAGCAGTTAGAGTTTCAATTATTATTATGGGAAATTCTTATATTTTAGTTAAGATATAAACTTAATTTTTATTTATTATTCTTAAGACTTCCTTATATATTCATCACTCGGAGTTAAACATTTCTCTCAGAGTTTCATGATCTTTTGAAGACCCTTATTGTGGAACTCAGAAAATTAAAATATATCTCGAAAATGCTGCAAGTTACTTAAATCTACGACTTCCTGAAACAAAACTAATCAGCATCAATTGCTGTAATTTACAACATTGTGTACATGAGGATATGTTAATATGCAGAGAAAATATTATATTATTTATTTCTTAACAAATTAGCAATTCCAATTTTACGATATCTCCTCGTAATAATTATCAAGAAATTTAAATAATTAAAAAATTTCTTATACAATTTTCAATCAAAAACAAGTTTGCAATACAGAAGAAAAAATTGTTTCTGAGCATGCATACATAGAAGCAAGATGCAAAGCTTGATTTATTGAGCACATTTAAGGTATTCGACTAGGTTGAAAAAGCCTTTTTTGATGAAAATTTCGATTTTTTTTTCTGATTGTAAATTATAGCCCCACTTTTTAAGATTCCAAAACAGTCCTTATTATTACTTTATGTTTGATAAAACTCAAGTTATAGCTTTTTTAATAGTGTGCTGTTATTGAAACCGAAACCGGAAGTAGTGACATTTGTGACAGGAATTTGACGATTTATCCTTTTTTAAAGCACTATTTCCCTAAAATTATGTTTTAAAACCTCAATTTTAATTTTCTACTTACTAAGCCACGATTTATTAATAATTATTTCAAGAAATTCTGTTTTAGATAATTGGCAACAGAGATTTCGACTACCGCTTATAACTGTTTGTTTACATTTTTCGTTGGTATAACTTTGCTAATTGTTAGTTTTTTCCCCCTATACTTTGCTTTAATTTCAGTTCTTTATTTGTAAGACATTCATTTTAAGTTTATTTTTCTTGAAAATATGGGAAAAAGTCGTTCTTATCGTCCTCGCTAAAGGAGGTTTTATGGAAATCAGAACGCTAGTACTCTTACTGAGTCATTCTGTGAAAGAGAAAAGACTGCGAGCAAAAGGAAACTACAGCATAGTAACAAATCTGAGCATGCTGAAAATAATTCATCAGGACATTTAACAGGAAATATTATTATCGACTTACAAATTTTACTTAGTGTTTTTTCAGTCTTGCGTTGTAAAACTGAAAAGTGTGGAGAAAATAGTTTGTTTCTTGTGGAGGATTCAAGATTTGGACTTTCCTCAAACTATTCTCTACATTGCAAAAACTGTAACTTTGCATTTTCATTTTGTTCATCCAAGAAAAAAGACAAAATGAATGAAATTAATACTTGTTTTGTGTACGGTTTGCGTTTAATTGGAAGAGGGTTATCCGCAGGAAGGAAGCTATGTGCCATCTTGAATCTGCCTCCCTTTCTTTCAAAGCTTGCATTCCGTCAACAGGAAAAGGAAATTCTTTGTGCTGCTGCTTGCGTTGGAGAAAAGAGTATGAATGATGCAGCAAAAAGTATTCGACAACTAAAGAAATGTCCAAATGATGTTACAAATTATGGTGTTTCTGTGGATGATACCTGGCAGCGCCGTGGGTATTCATCATTAAATGGTTGTGTTAGTGCCATATCTGTTGAGTTGTGGACTTTGAGACTTTATCTCAATTTTGCAGAAAATGTAATTCCAAACTATCAAATCACAAAGGCCACTGCAATCACCATAAAGGGTCTTCATCGAACATGGAACCAGTTGGTGCTTACCGTATTTTTGAAAGGTCAGAAAATCGCAGGATGTTACGGTACACTGACTACTATGGACTGCAAAGCTTATGATTCCGTAAAAAATATGTATGGAAAAGATTCGGTTGCAAAATTAAAATGCATTGGTCATTATCAGAAAAGGGTTGGAAC
>BMAW01089040.1:0-115805 GCA_019974015.1 Nephila pilipes | reverse complement strand
GTATTTACAGAGAAGATTTAGGGGTGAGATTAATTAAATAAAATGAAGTCGAGGCGAGTTCACGTTTCAGTGTGTTGTTTTTCACTTTCGGCACAGGGGAGAGAAAGGGGCCATATCATGTCATGGCTGGGTCACAGCTCACTTTGTTTCTTTTTCTGCAGAAGAGAGAGGGTGCTCGCTTTTGTTTTTGGATTTTTATAGAGAGGAGTTTTGCCTTATATATATATATTATATATATATATATATTATATATATATATTATATATATATATATTATATATATATATTATATATATATTATATATATATATATTATATATATATATTATATATATATTATATATATATATATTATATATATATATATTATATATATATATATATATATAACCTGTAGTTTGGGACAAAAGTGTTTTTGTCATGTAATTCTTCCAATTCTTTTAGTATTAAGGAAACTGGAGAAATAAAGAAATATCAGAAATAATGGACTTTTATTTCATATACGTCTTAATACTCCTGACGTATCTTTAACCTTATGATAACAATATATATTTTAAATTGTAAATAAATATTTTATAAGCTTTCTAAATTGATGTTAAAGAGTTTTTGTGAAAATTACTTTATGTCTGAACTGAAAGTGTCTGCAAATTGTGAGTAAATGTAATTGCTTCAAAATCTACATTCTCTTTCTCTGAAGGTCATATTAAATAAATGTACCGAAATTTATTGAATATAGATTGATTGGTTTTGAGATTCCATGTTTATTCTTAATAAGTTATTTGAAAATTTCATTCTTCAAAAAGCACATTTAAAAGATATATTCATTTGTTAATTAAATTTTTGTAAAGATATGAAAGTAATTTAATATTCTTCATTTTCAAATGTTATTCCTTAATTCATTTCAACACCTATGTTTATTTATCTTCTGCACTTAAGCTTCCATCTGGGAATGTTTTCTGATGGCATTGATTGCGTTTTGCATTTTCAATAAATTAACTGTCAAATAATATTTGTCCTTGTACATCTTTATAAACAAAAACAATACATTTTTAATTTAATACGCATAATGATCCTTACAAATTACTATGTAATCACATAACAGCAATATAAGCTCCTGATGGCAAATTTTAGTGCTCAATAAATATTTCTCCTTCAGTGCAGAATGTATTGAAAATTTTAGGCTCACTGAAATTTGCGACAAGGTTCCAGTTCGATATGGTATTGTTCGCTCTCCAGTTGATGTTTATTGGAGCAGCAATAATAAAAGATGATGCTATAACAACATACTGTATTTGATTTAATTCACTGACATAGCTTCGAAAAGTAGTTTCAGAATAATTTGTAATTTGTTCAATAAATTGTAAATTAGCTCCTTCCCTCCCTCTCCGAGTCTTTTTTTTTAATTCTTCACAATTTTTGAAGACTCGTTCCAACTGTTTTGTGCATATATTCAGTAAATTCCAGTTTTAAGCCAAAGACTGTTCCATAAATGTCCAAGAAAATCTTAAGTGTGTCTTACCATTGCGGTCCGTCTATAGCAACATTTTGTGATTTTCGAATCTGTGATCAATACAAAATGTCCCAATTGGTTCTATGTTCGAAGGAGATCATTTATCATGATTTCCATTAACCTTATTATTTTGTAGTTTAGAAATTTATTTTCTACAATTCTTAGATATAGTTACAAAGTCCGAAACTTTTCTTCTTTTGAAAGACAGTAAACTCACGCAACCATTTACAGATAAATGGTCAAATCCCAAATCCTTCACAAGATACAAGTTTTGCTCTACACTTCTTTGTTGTACAACACAAAAATAAAAGAAAACGTCGATTTAAGACCCCCAACCGGGTTTTGTGTTAAATGTTATGACTAATTATTTTCTTGTTTCGATCGATTGCATTGCTGTAGATTCATTGAACAAGCAGTCATTTCTCCTTATTCTTTATTGAAGTTCGAGTGCAAGTATTTTGGATATTAGATTATTTTACTGCAATGATATAATCAGTTTTTTCCAGTATTTTCAAGAAAAGTAAACTTTAGTTTAAATTCAAACAGGTCAAGAGCCGAAAATAAAGTAAAATATCAAACAACTGAACTTGAATAAGTGTGATAGCTTTAAGGAAACTGTAAACAAAAATAGAACAACGATTTTTGAAAGTGGTGTTGCCAAACATTTAAATAGGATAATTTGCAATAATTATTAGTTTATTGTGGCTTTGGTTAATAGAAAATTGAACTTATGATTTTAAAATTTTGTTTTAGGAAATAATACCTAAAAGCAGTTTTAGCTTGTCCATTTCGAGGCTTAAATTTCACAACTTGTGGTACTGTTTTCAAATGTGTAATATTAAAAAAGCTATATCATCAGTTCTACCTAACGTAAAATAAAAATAATGACATTTTTAACATATTATAGAGCATGACTTTATTTTAAAAACAGAAACAAAAATGAAATTTCTCATTAAGAAATTCCTTTTTCAATCTTTTCGAATATCATAACACATTCTACATTACTGACTGTAACTGCATTTAAATAATATCATTATTACGAATTTTAAAACGTATTTTTAAATTAATTTGCATTTTGTGTAATCAATATGGATTTTTATAATTATCAAAAAAAATCATTACATAAAAAATATGCTGTGATATTGCTTCTCCTCTTTTATTCATTTATGTAATATCATTTTTAGAGTTTTATATAAATATAATTTAGTTTACATTAAAAGGAATTCGAAAGGCCGTCAAATTTATTCTTATATTATTATTGTAATTCCATTTTTCTATCTATTATATTCAATACCCGTATGTTACTTGTTTCAACTCTTACACGTACAATGGGAATGTTATGTTAAATATACCGAAAGATGAGTGATGTATCTAATAAACAACTGAATGGAAATGGTACTTTTAAAATTTATTTAGTTCCCTGTGCAGCAACATTTCACAATTGTAAGTTATTAAATCTGGTTATGTAAAAGGTTTTAAAAACATGTACCTCATTTCTGAATTGTTACTGATAAAAAAAAAAATGTTTATTTTCCTTAAAAATATAAAAAAAAATTAAATACTTATTAGATATCAAAATAAGATAAATAATTTTATATTTATTTGATATTTAGTCTTAGAATCCTTATGGAGCGTACAATATTATATGGATTACAATACATGAGAAGTTCTTAGAGTTAAATAAATGACTACGTAACGCAGAGGATTCTAATAAGAAAAAGGACAAATCTGTATAAGTTCTGGTTTTAAAAGATGTTAAAAGCAATAATCTAGCCTAAGTACCAAAAGTAAATATAATAGAATATATTTTTCAATTAATTATAGAATTTTGGGTGCATAAAAACTTACTTCTTTTTGGCTTATTACTTTGGTAACTATTATATTTTTCTAAATGTTTTTTTAAAATTTACAATATTAATTTCTGTTATAATGTCTTTTGAGGACCATTGCTGTAATTTCATCAATAAATGTTCATCGTAAAACATCGTTCATGTTTCATCAATAAATAATAAATTTCACCAAAACTGTAATTTCATCAATAATCATTTGAGGCTATTTTGATAATCCGTTTGACATTTTTATTTACGATCAAAATATTTGAAGCATTTTTTTACAGTAATTAAAAGGAACTGAAAGGTTTGGCTCCTTTCTGATTGTTTTTTGAATGCAAATTAAAATACATTGCATCAAACAGTTTTGTATTCAAATACTAGAACAAATCTTATAAAAACGTGATGAATCTCATAAAACCAATTTAAAAAATAGAAGAAAAGTGTAAAATAATTCAAAATATTATGGATACCTTGAAAACATTTTCATGTATAGCATGAATGTATTTTAAAATGAATTTCATGAAAATGAAACAAAAATGAATGATTCTAGCATTTTGTGTCCTTTGCACCCTGGAACATATCAAAAATTACTGTTCATTTTTTTTTCAAGAAAATAAGTTTTTTTTTACCTTAAAAATATTTTATCAAGTTTCATCCTACTTTCCATTCTCCGTTAAAGTATTACTGTTATAAAAATAATAAAATTCATGAAAATTAGTTACATATTTCAGTTTCTAATTTAAACTAAGCAAATATCTCTTCAAAGGAAAAAAATATTACATCATAAAATATTTAAGACTGTGTAATTTTTACCATACTTAAAGTTTTCGAACATTATTTATGCATTATATATATATACAATATACTTTGAACCATTATATATTCAATTACTACTTTACAAATTTTCTAACAGCAAATAAAATAATTTTTTTTATGTTTGATCATTAATTTTTAGATGTGATAAGAATAAATTAAAACAGAATTATTAATGTTATAAATTAGACTCGTGAATTTAAGTCAAGGAAATACTTAAGTATGTAGTGTCTAATCTACCTGCTTAATTATATGACAGTCTTAATTACACACAATATGTACTTAATTATACACACGAACACGCAAGTTGTTTTATATTCTAACCTGATGGTAATAGATACCAACACGCAACGTGTGCTCCAATTACCAGACTCTACTTGTCTATGATTTGTTGTGCGGGATACAGAAATAAATATAAAAATGTTAGAAATAGGTTTTTTAATTATTCATACATTTAAAATGTTTTTGTGTAGGATGAAATGACATTATAGATTTTATTTGTCGGTATTTAATCATACGTATACTTTCTTTGATATATATTTGTAGGTGATTATAAATATTGTGGTATTAATCTGTAATTATTTCACTTACATATTTGAAAATTAAATTTGATATGTTTTCCAAATATTACAATTAATATAATGTAAGTGTTAAATATTTATAAGACTTCTAAATGAAAATATAAATAGGGGTTGCAAATCAGTTATTTATAGCTGATAATTTGGGATTGAGAAAAAGGAGAACCAAAGTAAGTTGTCAATTTATGATTAGAATACTAGAATACTTAAAATCGAAACCATATCTTAAAATGATAGAAATTCACTGAAGTTCCGGGGAATAATGACATAAAATGTTGCATTTTCAAACGACTGACGATAATCTTAATAAGGACAGAACAATTAAATTATGTTTTTTCAAATAAACAGAAAATATTTGTTAGGGGAATGACATTTACAAATATTTTTAACCTTGAATAAACTTTCCTTTGGTAGTATAAATAACATTTTTTCTATTATCTTTGTAGTGAGATTAAGATAGATAGAGTTAATATAAATGAAGCCTCAGTATTTACTTAATTCTTAACTATTGATACGTTGAATACTTAAAAAAGAGACTCGATAACTCACAAACGACTTCGGAAATGATATCTTCTCCATTAATATCATTATCGTCAAATGTTTAAAAGCAGGTATTATGTAATTATCATTGCTGTTATTATTGTAATTTTAAATTAGGAATTTTGGAGATATCATTTTTTATTTTTATTGATTTATGAAAAGATTCGAAATGTCTTTTATGAACAAAAAAAAATGCTTTGGACCATGTACAAGAAATATTGGCTAATTTATTATCTAAAACTCATCTTATAATTAAGTTTAAAATTAATATATAAAACTCATATTTCACTGAAATATTAATGTATAAAAGTCAATTTTTATTCAGTTTTGAGCTATTTAATTGTTATTAAATCTTTTTTCTTTCATGCAAACTATTATTTCGGAGGTATAGTACTCTACGATTTTCTTCAAAGCTACAATAAATGAAACATAAACGTAAGAAGAAATTATAAACAAAATTAGAGATTAACTGAAAGCATGCCAAAAAACAAAATTATTTTTTTATATACTTTTAAAATTTCATATTTCTTAAATATAAGTTTTCAACATTTCCAAATCAAGTTTCAGAACGGTGGAAAAGAAATATATGTTTTCATATTAATTCTAGAATTTCACCACATATTTTGAAAGAAAATTCGAATATTTAAAGTTTCGAAGGAAAATATGATGGCTAAGAAAATGTAAATGAGTATATCGCTAGAGGGTATGCACGTTTTTAATAAGTCGTTTATTATTTTATTTTTACTTCATTTTTGATGAGTATCGTGCTATTTTTCTTTCATGAATTACACATTTCTTTAAATTAAAAAGAACTGAGATTTTTGAAAATCAGAAGTGCTTGCTAAAGACATAAATATATAATTGAATAAAAATAAATGATTAAACTTTTGATTTCGCGAAATTTTAAAGCAATCCTTTTCAAATTATTTGTAACAATTCTAATAATACAATTCTCTTAATTATTTTGAATGAGATGCGTTCAATATGTACTGCAATTTCATATGTCCAAACACCGAATGGAGCAGTAGGATACAGAACAAGTGTTTCAATGTATTAGAGAAAACTCTGTAATAATGATTGAAAGATTATAATGACAAATAGGATTGCATTTTAATGCATCTTCTACTAGTTGAATCCTTTTGTAACAATTTGTTCATATCATTTAATATAAATTCGAATAAATAAATATACTTTAAATATTATAAATTTAGGATCAAATCTCACAATGTGGTTCTGTTGAAAAATTCTAAATGTAGAAATGTTATTAAAGTTTGGTTTGGAACAAGATAAAAAAAACAGGAAAAAAAATATTGATAAAATGAATAAAAAGCAGTTTAAATATATTCAAAGAACTCGTTGCACATTTTAATGATCCAAATTTAAATTGGGTACCTTTCATTATTAGAGCATTGCGAAACAACTGAATCTTGATAAATTATTGAAGACCAATATTTCATTTATTGGTTTTTTTTGTTGCACATTGGAAAGGTAGGTACATATTTGTGTTTCAGCTCACCTTCTTTTTAGTAATGTTTTGTACAAAACTAAATTACAATTGTGAAAGAAACTCAAAATTTAATTTTTTCCAAGGCATATTGTAATGTCCTAGTAACACTACAGAGACAGGAACTTACTCTTCTCAAGTAAATTAGAACTACCTATAAGCACAGATGACAAATACAAATTGTTCATGGAACATATACCCCAAGTTTTCTGTTAAATACAAAAAATTGGAAACAAGTCGCGTAGAAAGTGAACTCGTAAGGAATTTTCTGCTTGCTATCTTAAATAATCGTCAATAATGTACATTTCCAAACGTATGAATAAATTTATAAAAAAATGTAAATATTTCTAGAGTGAATCGATAATATCTAATAATAAAAATTAATAACTTTAATTCTAATTTTTTGCGAAAGCAATTTTTAACCACATAAAGTAACTTGAATTAATTAAACAGAATTGATATCTTTTTTTTATATTCACATTTTATAAGTAATCAATTCATTATATGTAGATCAATAGATGTGTGCTTATGCACACATTCCAGATTTCACTCAATTCCAGATTTCGCAAATTTTAGTTCATTTTTCTTTCATTGGGGTGTATATGAATTATACAGTAAATTACACAAGTACTTTTACTTCTGCTTACAAGACAATATAATTCCTCTTTAATATTGATGGGGTATTTAAATTAAAAATTAAGTAAATAGGATTTTAAGTATTACTTTATCATTGAGGGAATATTATTTGAAATTTATATTTTCGAGGTATCAATCAAATCTTAATTTTTAGAGTAACTCTAAAAAATAATTAAATGACATAAAAAGCATAATGATTGCCAAAATTTTGTTTAGTTACTGGACATAAAAGTGTTTGTTGTTCATCAATCTCAAATTATTGAATATTGAAAGTTTTCAAAATTAAAATAATATTTCTCTAGTATTTGATGCGTCAATAAATAAAATATGTATAAAATTTTCAAAATCCTATATTTAATCAACATATTTTGCAGAGCTATTTTGTAGTATGTTACAAAAGCAATGTATCAAATTTCAAGAAGAAATGAACCTAAAAGTATTTGGAAAACACGACCAGTTAAAAGTTTTAGTCGAATTTTGTACAAAAAGGACTCATATTGAGACATGAGAAGGGGAAATATATAGTTTTGGGAGATTCATGATAGCACTAAGAGTGAATAAAATTCCCATCACATATGAATTACTTCATCACAAAACATACAATGAAATTCTGCAGAATTCAAGTGTAATAATAGTGTTGGAAATGAAGAATTTCAAAATTACTTCATTTTTAGCGCTTTAATACTAGTAGTCCCTAAGCCGAACGCTCTACTTCTAGAATTTGTAGCAGTATCATTAAAATTTATGTACAATTTAATAAAATCCGTACCCAAGCAAATGAAATAAAATTTTGAAATGTATGCTCAGAGTAGAAATGTTTTGACTCGAACACTATGTGTTCGTGTTTTTTTCTGATTTATTTTGATTATGTCCATTTTATGCAAAATTAGTCTGCAGGGTTTTTTTGTTACAAAAATATATAATTTTATGTTTTTTCTTCATTTATTTTTAATGTTATAGATATCAAATAATTTGTAATTAATTGTATCATGACACTGTTATACATGTTCTTTTGAGACTCAATGTAAGAATTCAAAGTCAACGCTATCTTGTAAATGTCACTCATCTCCATAGTACTAGTAAGGTAAAATTCACGCATTTCGTACTGGTATCAATAAAAATCAAAGACGAGGAAGATGATGTGAAAACAATTATATGAAGCATCATGAGACAAAACTTCAAGTTTTAAGCTAATCATCTGCCTTTATCTCATGATTAGCTTCCAAACATATACCGATCTAAGTCTTATATCACATGTATGTATAGAAACTAGATAAAAATTAAATGTAATACTTGTAATTGTAAGATATTACTGTAGAATAATATAAAGGAATTGTTCAAAGGTTTCGGTTGGGTTTACTGGAAATAGAGAATTCGACAAATTATTCTCAGATAATAGAGAAGCATTCAAAAATATCGAAAATACGTTAGCATGAATGCTTAAGAATATAATTGATTATTTGAAAAATGTCAACACATTCCTGGAAAATATAATTTAATAACATTATATGCCAAAATACTAAAGTACTTCGCTGTTGTTGTTATATTCTTACCTTAGCTTCTACAACTTTAAAATATTCGTTTTAATCTTAAACAGTTATACAAGGATCATTTTGGATCATACAATCAAATTACAAGGATCATTTTGGAATATATGTGCAAATATCCTAGATAATGCTTGCTATTTATGCATTTAAGGCTACATTTTAATCATTTTCTTTAATATTATAAGATGGTTACATTCATACGGAAGTTATTCTATAATATTCTCTTACATTCCACATATTTGCTTATTTAGTTCGCAGTAGTGAATGTAGAAATATAATGACACACACTAATGCAATAAGCAAAAATTGAATTTAATATTAAAAATAATATTTATTGATAATAGATTCATATATTTTTTTAAATATATCACGTACTAAAATCATTTTAAAAGATTTTGCTAGCTCAAGAAATTTATCCTTAGAAAAAAAAATCAAAATAGCATATAAGGATTTCCTTTTATCGATTGCTCTAATATTTAGATCGATTCCAAAAATTATATAAAACTTTTATATATCCATTTTCGATATTTGGATCTTTATCAAAAAGAAACTGTGTAGTAAAGAATCTTTATTACTTCCTTATTAATGTTGTATAAAGTAATTCATTTGTAAAATTTAAGACGCAAAACATATTTCGTATGATATCATCATTTTCAATTATTAACAATTTTCTGAGATCATTAAGGTAGATATCCAAATTTTAAAAATCATTTGAAGCATCGAATAAATACTTTCTGATACTGGAATGAATAAAGCAAGAAAGTATACTAACCTCCAAATACAAGACGATAGTTAGTTAAAATAAAAGTTTCTCAATTTATCACTAGAAACCCTATATAGAACTCAGTAATTAAGTTTGTAGGAACACAAAAAATATTAATAAAATAAAAAAATATGAATGTTTGTAAATTGAAATTCACCATTTCCATCCATTTCATGAAATATTAAAGCAATCATAAGATCTTCACTATAAAACGTCAAGAAAAAACTATTATATATATTTAGCTAAATAAGTAGAACTTTCATACTAACAGAAATATTTGGTTTTATTTGCTATGAATTTTAAATCCATATTTCTACAAGCTAAAACATCCGTTTTCCTCAAGGGTAAATTTAAAACTTAACAATTCTCCTAAGGAAAAATAAGATATTTTAATGAGAGCACACATCCAAGACAATAACCCAAAAATATATCACATTAATAATCTGATTGTTTGTTGCAAATATAGTTTTTAAGGAAGTAACTCCAACAATACTGCTATGTTAACTTCAAAAGTTTGAGTTGAATTGCTCTTAAAATACCAACAAAGATAACATTCGTATTTTTTTAAAATAAGAAAAACTTGAAATTCTATAAGTTGGAAATCGTTTCAACAGTTACAAAATATTCAATGAATAAGTTAATACAACCTTTCTCAACCTGCAAAAACAAAGATTTTATGTACGCACACACACACACACACACACACACACACACACACATATATATATATATATATATAACACATGGATCAATAAGTTCCAAGACTAACCCAGAGATGGCGCTCGTAGTAAACCAGTAACCAGGTCTTTCTAGAGTACTAACCTTTGCTTGAAACGTGTCAAAATGTTAAGTCGATTAGACCAGAAACAGCTGAGTTATCGAGGTTGGAGTAAAGTCGTTTTGTAGTTTGTTTAAAAAATGGAAAAAACCGAGTTTCGTGTTCTGATAAAACATTGTTTTTAATGGGTAAAAACACCGTGCAAGCGAAACAATGGATTGAAAAATGTTATCCGGACTCTTGTCCATCAAAAGCAACGATTTGTCGGTGGTTTGCCGAGTTTAAACGTGGTCGTACCGACACAAATGACGCGGAACGCTCGGGTAGACCTGTGGAAGCCGTTACACCGGAAAATGTGAGTGAAGTGACAAAAATTATAATGAAAGATCGTAAAGTGAAGCTCCGTGAGATTGCTGAGATGACACAGATATCATATGGAAGTGCATTTACTATCCTTCATGAAACATTGAGCATGAAAAAGGTTTTTTCCAAGTGGGTGCCGCGATTGCTTTCGATGGAACAAAAACAGCAACGAGTCGATGATTCAGAAAGCTGTTTATCGCTATTTGCTCGCAACAAAAAAGATTTCTTGCGTCGTTACGTGACCATGGACGAAACATGGATACATCACTACACTCCAGAGTCGAAGCGGCAGTCATCTGAGTGGCGCACAGCTGGCGAAAGCCGTCCGAAAACGCAGCAGTCAGCTGGCAAAGTCATGGCGTCAGTTTTTTGGGATACGCATGGCGTGATTTTCATTGACTACCTCGAAAAAGGTAAATCGATCAACAGTGATTATTATATTGATTTGCTGGTGCGTTTGAAATAGGAAATCGCAAAAAAACGACCGCACAGTCTCGGGACTTATTGATCCATGTGTTATATATATATATATATATAATTAAAGTAGTAATTAAACACTAAAAGGAAATCATTAATTAATTCTGTATGGATAAAAGAATTGATATAGAGAGAGATAAAGAAAAAATTTAAAAAAAAAAATCAAACTAAACTTACAAATAATTTTTTACATTACAGAAAAGTATAAGAAATTTTTGAAGAAAAATGAACTGAACACTTGCAAAGGAAAAGAAAAAATAACAATAAAATAACTAAGAAAGGTATGAGTATGTCTGATATAATACAGAGCAAATAAATAATAGCTAGTAGATGAAACTCAAATCATTAATTAATGAAACGAAGGTATAAAAAGCAATGGAACTAAGAAAAGGAAAACATATAAAAAATAAATATAATTTTTTTTAATTATAAGTCTCATTTTTCATAGATTATTCAGTTAATCAGTGTTTTACGAGTACCTAGCAATTCCAACTGAAATAATTCGAGATATAAACCAATGTTTTTATATGGTGGCAAAGTTTATTAAAGAAAATTATTGAAATATTAGATAAAACTGTTAGTTATTTTAACTTTAAAATTTACTTAAAAAGAGACATTTGTGAGTGTATTAAAAAAATCTATAATGCTCATAAAATCAAAACATGCATTTGAAAGTTTATAAGCCATTCTATTAAAAAAAGTGGAACTAGAATTCAGAAAAAATTATTGTGATAAGACACGGCACCAAATATTGGAATCTTTCTTTCTTGCGAATGATTACCGACTGAAAGTCAGCAACCCTTACCATCTCCCCTTTGTGAGTCTTACGATTCCTCATGTGACGTATGGGGAGTTCCCGGTGTTCCCATAGGGGGAAATTTTTTTCCCCCAATCCTAAAATCGCCGAGGGGAAATAATATTTTGATTTATTAAAATTATTGAAATATTAGTTAAAACTTGTCGCAAATGTCTAAATATTGCACTGTTTGGCGAGTACGAATGATTCCCAAAATTTCAAAGCTCTAGCTTAAAGGAAAGTTGGTTAAATTAACGATCGAAAATTTGATGACACACACACTCATACACACACCAAGTGAAACTCAGAAAAACGTTGTAAGAATTTATAAATTTTAATGTGAATTCTACAAATTAAAAAGAAACAAGATGGGAGGAAAATTCCAAATGATAAAATTAAATAAAACTTGCATATGGACGAAGATACATATGAAATTAGAAGAAAAGAAACCAACTAGATTAAGAAGAATAAACCGGAAACGCTATGTATAGCAACAAATCTCCCCCTTACAAATCACGTATATTAAGGTGACTGGAAAGTTTTTCTACGGATGTAGATGTTTGTTATTCATTTATCGGTTCATTGTATACTTCAATGTCGTCTTAGATATTCTAAGGTTAGAATGACTTGTTTACTCATAATTTTTTTTTCAATTTGGGTGAAATAGCCAGCCAGATACCAGAAGAGGTACATATTAGAACCTAACTTATCCGACATTATATGCATTTTGAGTTTCACAAGAAAATTAAAGCAACCGTTCCTACCAAAAACATTTGAGAAGTTTATCCAAATGCATTAGAAGTTCTTAAGTGGTGGTTTTCTCTGATCAAAACTAGATATTTCGTCTCTTCCGACTCGTACCAATCAGGATGAAAAACAACTTAACACAATAACGTGACAAATGTGGAAGTAGATGCAAATTTGTGTTAGACAATAGAGGAACTGTCAAACTCTCTTAACCACCTAGTCCATCCGAGAACATTGACAGCGCATTGGTAAAGTAAGTAGAACACGTGTTTGGGTACTGCATAACCTGTGAAAAGAAAACAAATCTAAACGATCCACCACATGTGACTTACTCATTCAATGGAGCCATATAGATGCGTTGTTTGATTGCTTGATCACTAGAGGTTAAATATGAGTCCTCTATGATAACCCGAAACGAAAATGCACTGGATCTTTTTTATGAGAATGAATCACCAAAAAGTAAAGTTATAATACTTTTCTGTGTTTGGTCGTTCATTTTGAAGTTCGGAAACCGGGACAAACTGTGAATGCAGACATTTACTGTGAACATTTGGGTCGAGTAAATCAATCTTTAACTGAAAAGTGTATAGAGATTGCCAACAGAAAAGGTATTATTCAGCAGCATGATAATGCAAGACTATATTGTGTAAGACGATCCCTGAAAAAAAAAATAATTTGGGATGGGATGGGAGATATATTGACTCACTTACCATACCTGAAGTTACACCTTCAGAGATCTATTTATTCCAATTACTACCACATTTTCTTAAGTGGCAAAAAATTTGAAAAATTGTTTGATGTTCAAAATTCTATCTCCGGATATTATGCTTGAAAACCAATTAATTTTTATCGATCCGGCAGTAAAAATTTGCACTCTAGATGGGAAAAGGTTGCTCGAGAGTAATTACATCATTGATTATGAAAACACTTGGAAAAAAACTTATCTGTATGAGTTTAATGTAGAAAAACAAGATTACTTTCCTATCTCCCGCTAATATATACAAATATACACATATACATGCCCACACATGCACACACACACACATATATATATATAGCTTATAAGATTTTCGTAGAAATGCGAACATGCTGACTACTTGTAAGGATTAAATAATTGTTTTTAACAGATTTTTTCATGTGTGCATATTTAAGTTACACAAACTTTCATTCCTTTAGTACATACTGTTGCATACAATTAAAAGATAATTTTCCACTATTTTTGTATTATTTTGTTCTACATAAAAATATAACTATAAGTAATATGTTTTTATTATGAAACTTACTTCTCCCAAAAAATTAGACAATAAGAAAAGATATCTCTTAGTTTTGTCAAAAGCCATTTATATACTTTTCTTAGCACATCTGCCTTTATTAATTCACTCAAATTTGAAATACTATTTTTTTTTACTATTTCACAGAAGTGTCTCTCTTCTTTATCATATGTTAAACTTTACATATGGTTTCCCGTCGAGATATTTTTGTTATAAAATAGGCTAAGCGAATTTTTCGTTCGGATGGAAGATCTTAAAAAAAATTGTTTGCTTTATTATTTTCAAGCATTTAAGAGCAAAGCGAAATACTTAATTCTGCGTATTGAAAAGAAGATTTATTCGAAATGTAGTTATCGATACGTAAACGGACCTTACTTTTACATAAGATGTTATGTAAAAAATTTGAATAATTTATATTTGCTACGTTATGGATTAACTCTCTGATGACTCACACAAATGACTCATTTTCCGTAAGTTAATTATTTCTTAAGTTTAGACGAAGGATTAAAACACAAACCTAAGTGGAATGATTATCTTCAAGCTAATATTGAATCTAATAATAAAAATATTTACCTTTTGAAATTTCAATAATTTTAATTTAAGAAAATTCCTCATTTAAGCCCTCTAAACATAAAAAAACTCATATAAAAGTTGAATAATCAAATAGGAAAGTGAAACAAGCTAATAACATTCAGTATATTTTTATAAAAAGTATCAAGTAAAAATGTAGTACACGTATGAAAACAAAATGATAGATATGGATAGATTTTCGAAAACGAAATGTAAATTTACGCTTAGAACATTAAAGTATTTATTTACCAAGGGAGAAGAGACTAGTTGAAGTTTTCCCGATACTCTCCAACATTAGTAAAGCATTCCCATTGCATTAACCGTTGATAAAATGAGAGTCGCTATTCTGAATACATTATCATCATGCGAAGAATTTTTGCTGCTCAATAGCTTTCAGATGCCATTTCGTATTACAAGTGGAATACGGCAACTGTTTATTTTCAAAATATAGATGTGCATCTGTACGGCACATACTTATTATGCATGTTTTTTTCCTTTTTATAATCCTGTAATGTAGGAAAAATTTCAGCCAACGTTATTTTCCTTCCTTGAATGATTGTCGACCCCAAGATGCCAATAAAGCTTATTTTTTGAAAGATAAGTCATCGTTAAAACTTTTCCATACGTTTCATAAAAAATATGGGTCACTTTAAAGTAGTTGTTTAATAGTTTTTCATGTACTTCAAGCAAGTAGTTTTATTTGTTTCAGTTTTGAATCTTTTCAGAGAATTGGTATATAGCTTTAATTGAAACCTCAAATTGTTGCAAAATCATCATTGTTTTGTGAAACTATTTTATCCGCGTAGAGATAGATGCTTTCAATATAATACAATTTCTCATTGAAAGTAAAAAGTATAAACTATTATTTTGTTATTAAGAGTTGAATGTAGGAAATATATTTATTATCTAAATTACTAACTTTTTAAATTCCCGATACTTAAAAACAAGGAATGTAGGTGAATGACAATGAAACTTCAAAGGTCAAAATCAATATTTTGCTATTAAAAACAGTCATAAAAAAAGACACATTTAATAACTTTCACAATCATAATCGTAATTAAGCAAATTGGTACAAATTTGATAACTCAAAGAGACTTAATGATAATATCATCGATTGATGAATTAACTTAATTGATATACTTAATTAACTTCTAAAAATAATATTCTTATCATTGTTCTCAAAACGTTCCCGTGTCTGATTTCGCATCATGAAAATAGTTCAAATTTCAGGTACCAAGAAATTTTAAGAAACTCATGCTACACAGGCTTAAGAAATAGAAACCCTGAGTTGACAATAAAACAATTTTCTACTCAATATTTTCAAAACCTATATTTTCCAAATGGTTCCCAAAAGTATTTCCCGAAAGTCTCACGAACTCATGATGGAATGTTAATGAAATTTGGAACATAAGATCTTGAGGCCATTTCCTTCCTCATCGGATTCCATTATGGAAATATTCTGTCTAATAAGTAACATAAATGCATTGATAAAGTTTAATAATTACAATAACACTATAACTAAGCCATAAGCAACAGCGCCTGTTTCGCCCAGCGGTGATGAAAATTGTCAAACTTATCAAAGCGGTCTAATTTTCTTCATTGCTGTTCACCAGAGAAAGCGATTATCAATTAAACATATAATCGTACATGATATAAATCCTATTATTTATAATTCAGAATAATTTAAATCCTTATTTCCAGAATTTCAAAATACTGTAATTCTATATCTCCATAAAATATGTAAGCAATGTTATAAATATTGTTTTATCACAGAGAGAAAGTATTCTTGAAAATATTAGATGAAAATCATATTTTAATAAGTTTTCGGATTCTGTACCTATATATATATATTTGGTAATGCACATATTTTTGTTTCCAATGTCAAAGAAAATATTGAAAATTATTTTTTTCTCTTAAGAAGTTACAATTAAATAAAAGTTGTGTCAATATATTACAATAAAATTGATAATGAGAGTATTTTACCTTTGTTCAACTTATATTAATGCCATAAAAGGACTATACTAAAAGTTATTAATTATTGATTTTGAAATTTTTATTCACGAAAAACTTACAAGTATATTTTATGTGCGAATTATTATCATTCTCTCTTAATTGCTAAATTTCCACACTATGCCGATCCAAGATTTTGAAACAGAGTCTCAATTAGCGGCTCCCCTCCTCTTTTAAAATTGAATTTGAGGAAACTTTGATTATACCCCACAGCTTCTAAGAACATTTGCAGTAAAGAACTTCGGACATTTACCTAAACACTTATATTTCCTGTTTTCAAATTATATTATTTAAAAGCTACAATTTTATAACATTTCAAAAAGAAATTTAATCACAATAAAATAAATATTACGTGCATTAATATTTCTAAAGATTTTTTTTTTTTCATTTCTGAACATAAATGACACATATATTTGCAACATGTAAATAAAATATATGAAAAACAAATTACGTGAACATCAAGCTGAGAAGGAATTTTTGAATGGATGAGTGGAAAGGTATGGGATTAGAAACAATACCGCCAACAGATAAAGTCACAGCCATATGAAAACAACATATATGACACATAAGAGGATAAGGTAAACGGAGGGTAGGTGAAAACATCGATGTTCAAACGAACCGTACAATGGACGTAGACCGCTATTTTCTTGTCTTGTATTTGAGATTTGTGTGGTGTCACCACGAATGCTCGGCATACGTAGCTGCCTGAGTCGGACGTCTTTAGATTTCTTATGAACAATCCATCTTCTGTAATCGTGCGACGAGGACCTGAAAAATACATTAATGTTATAGGAGAAACTTTGTGAGAAATTGTTCTATTATATGAATCTCTATAAACTTTTAAATACATTATTGGACATGAATATGTCTTATGAATAATTTCAAATAATTCTGAAACGGCTATAATATATAATTTATGCTTAAAAGCGACATACTCAAATATATAATGAAATAATCTATATAGTTAATGCTCTAAAAAACTTAAATTGAAAAGGCCACAAAAAATTGTGATGTTACAATTTGTTATATATATATATATATATATATATATTCTTTCAATGTTACATTTCTTCCTGGATTTTTGTCTTTTTAAATATTTTAAATTATTCTTTCATAAATTTTCAGTATATATATATATATATTCCACTCCAAGTTTGCATCATAAGATGAATCCTGTCAGCTAAAATTTATCAATACTTCTTCCCAGTGATCCTTCCTTTCAGGATTACGATTGCTCCAACAGAAGACCACAGCTTGGTTGCCCATATCATGAAAGATCAACTTCAATGCTTGTAAATTGGAAGGAGAAATACTCTTGAGCAAGTATCCTCCAAACATGCACCCATATTATTGAAGGAAAAAGTGTGAAAGACGATTCGTCAGACCATATTACTTTCCTCCACTAATCAATCGGCCAGGTTTTGTGAGTGTGACACCAATGTATATGACATTTGGCATTAACATCAGTGACAAGTAGTTAGAAAATTTCTGCTCTGTCGTAAATGTTCTGCTTATGAAAGTGCCTTATATCTGTAATCATTGACACTGGAAAATCCAGATACTGATTGAGGTCATTTTTGCTGAAGTTGTTCGCGTTTTGACATTACAATCCGCTTCCTTACTCGTCGGTCTCTTTCACTGAACTTCATTTCCTTCCACTAATTTACTTTACCGAGCTTGTCTCAGCACTCTATGTGTATGCTGTCATAACTTTAAACATCGTACCTCTAAAAACACTTAAAATTTAGGATGTTTTGGTCACACTTGCTCCACAGAGACATGCTCCTACAAATTGGCTTCTTTGAAAATCTGAGAGTTTCAGTATTTTGCACTTTTGAAAAAAGTCTTACAGAAATTCTATGAAGCTACCCCATACTACAAGAATATATAATTTTTTATTTTAAAAAACTGGAAGTTATTATATTTTAATGCTTACGAGAAAAATTCAAAATTAACTCTTTCATTCCCAGGTGTTTCCATTATTTTGATAACAATCTGATTGTTTATATATATATATATATATATATATATATATATATATATATATAAACATTTGTGTGTGTGTGTATAAGAAATTTAACATTCATAATATTATTGCAAATCATAAATTTAATTAATTATTTATGTTAATTTTCAAAGAAAATTTATATATTTCTCAATAGTAAGATTTATTAACAGATTAAAGTTATGTCACAAGGTGACCGGCAAGTAATTGCTTATTCAGTATTTATCTGAGATTCAGGCACGTTAAATCTGTCGGGGAGCAAAGTTCTCCTATTGGAGTGGTATGGAAGTTAGGAGAGAGAGGATGCTATCTCAAGTGTCATCCTCATCATTTGTCCGAATCTCAAAAGTACGAAGTATGTCTCCAGTAGCCTTCGTGTCGCCAAAAATTCTCTAATACTTATCTACATATTAAGATAGTGTTAGAATTATACTTGTTTAAAATAGTTTCGCGTATTGATGATATTTTCTATGAAATTAATAATAATAAAGAAGTCAATTTATTTCTTTTTGTCCAGAGTGTTTCAATTTACTGAATACTAATATTAATATAAATAAAGAGGAATATTTAGGTATTTCTTTACAATTAGAATAACAAAAAATATGTGATGTTTTAGAAAAATTAAACTTTTCTTTTTCAGAATTGATAAAATTTCCTAATTTGAGAGTTTAGAAACTTATTTCATATCCAAACATTTAATTTACGTATTATTAGAATATGATATCTGAAACTCAAATGATTTACAATGACATGAATTTATTGAAGAAAATGTTTGGTCTTAAACTTTATTTTGAATTTAATAAAGAGAAATTTATACAATATTTTTTTTTTTTTGGTTTCCTTCTCGCTGGTTTAAAATATATATTAAATTTTCACTAAGGAACATTCAAAAAAGTCGAAATAAGATGAAAGGGATCTACAATCGCGAAACCTTGAGAAATAGTTGAATAATGTCCAATATCATAATTAACCAAATTTAGTACTACTAAGTACGACTGCAGAGCATCCATTGGGGCTGTATTCAGGAAGTGGGTCTCATATAAACCAGGGCATAGTGGAAGATTCATAATCGTATAGATCACAATCCCACTGTTTCTGGACGTCAGTATGCGAAAAATGCTAGTTAGTGTGAGAAGACATTTCGTACAGTTAAGTGTGTTTGAGAGGAATATTCATCATCGACATGAATTCCACTGGCCGGTTGTGCTGTCTTGATCGCTAGGTCGATCGATTGGACTGTGCCTTCAGAACATGTTAGGAGTAGTGGACACTAGATAACCGCGTGTGATGAACCAGTTCTTGAGTGACCAGGAAGAAAACGAGGTAAGCGGATAGAGGATAATAAAGCAAGCAATCGTGGATGCCACAATGATACGTTCTACATTACAATGAGATATAGAGCTGGTTAGTTGTTTCCAAAACAATTTTAGTCACCTTAAGGAAAAAATCTGCAATTCAAACGCTCTTTTCGTGCATTGCAATTAATACCGAAATATCGGCAATTCCGTCTACATTGACGCCAAGCCAGAAAAATGTGGAATACCAAAGGTTTTAAAGACGTGGTGTTAGTGATGGATCCTGGCTCGTTTTTCGAAAAGATGATAACAATATGCCTGTGTGGATGCTCCCAGGTGAATGATACACTTTCACTTACGCTGTCTGCCGACACATTATTCGAAAACCAGTCGTGATCGAGACACATTGCTCGCATAACTAGCTCCTGATATTACACGAGTACAGAATGCGTATTTATCTGTAAGAGGAAAGGAGTGTAGCCGATGATAATCGATCTATTCTAATTTTGGTAAGTGTTTTTTCTCACAAAAGTGTTCTATCATTTCAAGTCTAGATTTGTAATTTTACATATTGTATAATTTATCTCTGCAAATTTTCACAGTTTTTTTTTATTTATTTCATCTTTATTATTTGAAATACCTTTTCGTTTTTTTTATTTATTTATTTCTTACAATCAAAAACTGCATTTGTTGTTCTAATGAAATCAAACAAAAATTCATAAGTACATAGATTTTGTAATTTCAAAGAAATTTAAGTAGTTATTTATAATTGTTTGTTATAATTGCTTAAATGTACTTCAAATATATTGTTATTTTTAGAGGATTATCATTTTACGTATTATTATATATATATATATATATATATATAAACTCTTTAACAAAAAAGACACCAAGAAAGAGTCCGATTGAGAAAAAAATTGGCGAATAGGAAAATTATGTACCGAATAAAAATTTAAAATTTCATAAAAATTGAATGATTTATTTCAGATTTACATAGCTACAAAGTAACGAGCGTAAAAAGGTGTTGACCTAACTCTAGACTAGATGCATGCAGGCACACGACGTGGTATAGAGTGTTAAAGATTCCTGATGATCTCTTATGGTGTTTCTTATCAAATTTGCTCTAAATGTCGGGTTGGGTAAGATTTCTAGTTTTACAAATCTCCAATTGTCGGGTAGGTGCAGTCGCCTTCCCATCATATTTCAGACATGCTCAATTGGAGAGAGATCTGTCCATCTGGCTGGCTAAGGAAGTCTTTGACAAGCTGTAAGACAGTTCATAGCAACATATGCGTATGTGATGGGGCATTATCTTGCTAAGAAATAGGGCCTTGGTATTGCAAATGGAACTGTAGCAAATCAAGTCTCAAAATGTAGCCAACGTACCGCTGTGCTGTAAGTGTGCCTCTAATGATGATCAAAAGGGTCCGGCTATCAAAAGAATTGGCACCCCAAACCATATAGCTCCTTGTTGAGGTTTTGTGCGGCTTGCAATAGTGAAAGCAGGATCGACACGCTGTCCTAGGAGTCTCGAGACACATCGTCATTGATCGTCAGGACACAGTTTGAAGCTGGATTCGTTGTTAAACACTACACGTCCTTAGTCAGCATTATTCTAATTTAATAGAGTCAAAGTCCACTGTAATCTAGCTCGACAGTGTGTAGGCATGAGTAGCAGGTGGAGTAGCGGTCGGTACGAGCGTACATTTCACTCTATCAGTCTTTGTGGGTGTTCTTGATGGACACTCGTGTGCGGGTCACACGTCTAATGGGTTATTATGATGAATCCGGTGCTGTGATTACTGATAAGATATTCAGTCTGTCCTCCCGATCTTCTGTGGCCCTGGGTCGACTGCTACCATCATGCTGAAATCTGACTTTATTCACCCATTCTTGTAAGCATCTTCTAATCTCCAAATCGCTTCGGCCCATATGACTAGCGATTCTTCGGATCACCAAACTCGCATCTTTCAATTCAATCAACGTCCGCTTTCAAACTCTGACAGTTGCTCTTAATGAGCTCGAATCATGTGGCAAGGCATTTTTTCAGTCGTTGGAAGGTTTCCTAAATCACAATGCAACAGAAAATTTGACCATAAAATTGAGAATCGCATCTCTTATATACACCTACTGAGTGCGCAGTTCAGATGCGCTGCAGCTCCCGATAATCATTCATTGAACACCAAATATAAAGTATCTGCATGTTCGGTCGAATTGGCTCTGCATACGAAATTTCATTATAATCGGGCAATTCCTTGTTGATGCGTCGTTTTTTTTTTTTTTTTTTTGTTATAGAATGGGAATATACACCTGTGCGCATAACTTTAACAAGTTTCATTTTTGCCATAACTGCACGAGAAATCATCTGAGAGACACGAATTTCAAAAATGAGAGACATCATTTTATGCTTAAATGATGACGAAAGTATAATTCCACAAAAAAGAAAAAAATGCATATATTATGGAATTAAATAAAAAAAGAATTTTTTTACTCATAGTGTCATTACATAAAATTGTCTGTCCAATTGCAAGAACAACAAGCAGATATTCTTTAGTATGATATATGTCTTCTCCTGAATGAAATAGCTACTTTGCATTGTCTATCTATACGCAGCACCAGATTTTTATTGAGTTAAGAGTGCCCATTCTCTTCTATCATCATCTGTTTCTGTTGTTGGTGTTCCCCTGAGGATTTAATCATGCCGTAAAGCTGTATGTTGTATGGGTTTTAAATCAGGGTAGAATGCGGCCATTTTATTTAAGTGATATCTTTACTTTTCAGTAGCCACTGAACATCAGCAGTTGTGTGGTCGTGCATTGTCAGGTCCAATAGCACCTGAGAACAGAAGCACATGGGGAAGTATCACCTCCTTACAATAGAGATATATGGTTACAGAAATCTGTAGAAAATGGGGAGCTCAGTAAACCTGTTGAGCATACTGCCTTAAAAGAAAACTCTAATGGTCAACTAAACGGTCTCTTTCAGTTATGTTACTTTGCTGAAACCTTGTCCCGACCACTCTCAAATCAAATGGCGCGCAGAATTGCATGTGGAACTAAAATGACTCAATTCGAGTCTTCCGTAAAGAAGACAAAGATGAGATGTCCCATTCTTGAGCTCCTTACACCACACTAAACGGTTCCGCCGATGGCCAACTTTGAAAGGGATGCAGCTTTCAGTACTGCAAACAAATAGGCCACCTTTGCGAAGGTGTCTGACTATAGAAAACCACGACAATTGTCGCCTGTTGCTGTAAACAGTTGCTGAACAATGGCGTTTCCTGTCTGGTACAGGGCTCTTTTCGCCTGCAGGAATATATATCAGTCACCCACTGCAGTTGTTTTCCATCAACCTTTCTAACAGCTGTGACTGTGGCTTGGAAGGCGTTCCAAGCGCGCGAAATGACACTTTTGTTGATTTCGAATTCTTGAGCTACACTGGTCAAACTACGTCTGTCCTCCTGCTTTCTTATCATTATTCCACATGTTATGTCACCCGGGTGATTTCTTCTAGTTCTACTTAACGATAGAACTCCCTTGTACTTACAGCGAATGTCTTTAATTGCGCTTCCGTTCTTCTTTCAATTATCGCTTTGAGCAACTCTCACCGATCTCACGAAATTAATGTTCACTCACGTCGCCTCGGACGCTCTTGTTCCTTGGACATTTACATACGCATCAACTTTCTACTGAATTGCATGTTCATTGTACTGATCGTAATAACCCCATTTTCTAAAATTTAAAGGCTATCTGCATAAAAATTACATTGCTGCTTAATGTTTACACACCAGTATATATTTGTGCATAGATGATATGCATATATATATATAATAACTCTGTATATATATATATATGGTTTCATATATATATATATATATATATATGTAACTATATACATATTTTAAATTATTCAAAATCATACCAGAATACGCAGACCATAACTTCTGAAAGCAAGTTTAATGTTTTTTATTAAAATTTAATACCTGCAAATATTACAGGTCTAATTGAAAAAAAAAAAGATAATTTATCGAACTGACTACGTAATAAATTTAAACTTATTATTGTAAATAAATAACGAATAGAATATATTATAAAAAATAAACTCATAAATTACTGAAATGTGAATAAAGGATACAATCAATATAAAATATCTAAAACACCAAAATCCATGAAAATACTATCATAATTTAAAATATACAAATTATTATAATGGAAATAAGCTTAAAATGACTTTAATACTATATAAGCGAATTGATGAACACATATTGTGCATGAAAATTTTAAGGCTACACAGTACCCTAAAAATGACAAATTTATCGAAAAATTTTTTTTTGCATTTTCCTGTAGCCCATACATTTGGGAATCTTGGCCCCAAATCTTAGATCTATTAACCAATTAGTTTTTAAGATATTTGAAGTTTTCTGAGCATTGTCAGTCACTATTTTTGACAGCTGAGGGGGGCGTGGTTAGTTTCGGTTTCATTTTAAAGCATTTTTCCATTCTTAAATTTAATTAATTACTGATATTTTTTAAATAATATCGATACTTGCAGAGAAGTAGATATTAACTTCAACTTTCACTACTAAAATCATTTATGTTTGTTTATATTTTGAGTTCTTGATGTGCTTATAGTTACTTAGCCAAAATTGATAAGAAAAGGTATTTCTCAAGACCAATATTTATTCTGCATATAATTTATATAAGTTAAAAGCTATTTTAAATTGTTTAAGTGAAGTTTTTTCTGTTGAAAAAATGCCACGGACAAAACTTTCGCAGCTTGAGAAGAGAATCAACACTTCTAAGAGATGGAGTACTGCTGATAATGACAATGCTAAAAACCTGCTTTAGTGGATATAACTACAAAACTTCAGAATACAAATGTCTTTATTACTTCTGCTACATATAAAAGTATCTTTCAAATTACATTATAGTGGATACTGAATGTTTGTTTACAGATAATTTTGGAATATTTTTAAGCAATATTTGCCATAGTGTATCTTTAAAACTTTGCTATGGTCAAAGAAATAGATTTGCATATAAAGTGAATGTTGTATGTGTTAATTGTGACCAAACCTAGAGTGAAACATGTTCATAACAATTAATTGATGCTATATTACATCAAATATCAAATGTTAGCAAGCATCAATTTTTTAATGTTCCATTTGATGTAAATATGAGATTAGTGCAAGGTATGTTAAGTTTGTGACTTGGCTACTCATCGTTGGAAAAATTCTGCATGCATATGAATTGAAATATAATGTTTAGTAAAACTTAAAAGACATTATGAACCAAAAGTTCTGATTGGACATCTTGTTGGGTCAAATCAGCCGTTGCTTTATATTCGTAAAGATGTCATTGAGGCGTAGGGCTCAAGGAATGATAAAGATATAGTCGGTATTGGAATGTCATATGATGGAAGCTGGTTGACAAGAGAACATACGTCAACGTCAAATATCGGAATAGGATATGTTATCGACTTGCTGACTGGCTTTGTGATAGACTACGAAGTAATGTCAAAGCGACGTGGAGAATGTGAACAGACTAAATTTGAGCTTGGAGAAGAAAGTGCTGAATTTCGTATTTGGTACAAAGGACAACAAAATGTTTGTAGTACAACACATGTCGTATCATCTAGTGCAATGGAAGTAAATGCAGCTGTGAAATTATGGGAAAGATCTGAGAGTATTAGTTTCCGGGACACAATCTTGCTCTTTGACTCTTGGTGTTTTTACCAGTTATCATTAGCACGTGGAAAAAAATCAGGTATTCACAAAGATTGGGTAAAAATAACAATCAACGAAGAATATTTGCCCAAAATCTTGCCTATTTATCAGAGATTAGCATCAACTGAATTATAAAGCACATGTGTCAGAGGTTTGACACACAATTCTAATGAAGCATTATATTCGATGATATGGGACAAATATTCCAAAGAAAATACAGCTTCTAGGAGTCGTGTTGATTGCCATGTCTAGTGCAATACCTGAATTTATTGTTGGAACATTAAAAGCTCTAAAAACATTTCAGGATGCCAATTGAATTTGTAACAAGTTTGTCATCAGAACATTTAGTGTACTTTACTCATTGTAGGAGAACCTATTTCAGAAAGAAAAGGAAATCTGCAAATTTTAAAGTTGCGCAGAAAAAAATAAAATTTGCTAAATTGCGTCGATTTAAAATTCAGAAAAAATTAGGTGCTATGTACAAACCTGGTAGTTTTTAACTTTTTTTATACTTTTATTTATATCATTATTATTTTTTATAAGTGTATTGTGTTTTAAAACTTTTGTGAAATTATTATGTTAACTTTAAGCTGAATTATCTATCATCGTAAAAAATGCTATATCGATATTTTGCAAAAACATATTTTGAATAAATAAAAATATTTGCCATAATATTTAATTAAAGTAGTGTTTTCATATATTATATAAGTAGTTAAATAATATATTAAAAATTTAGATCTTTGCAAGTATTATTAGTTTTTGTTTTATGCCTTTAAAAACTTTAAATGCATTTTTCTCAGACTTTTATTTTTGAAGATGTAAGTGTTTTCTAATCCCTAAGGCTTTTTTTCTGTTCAAGATAGAGTCTTGAAATTTTTTATACATACTGAGATATATGTGTTCTATAAAAGTTAGTATGGATTTAGGTCTGGGATCCCTAGTTATTTTTTTAAAAAATGTTAAAGTTAATATTTTAAAAATTTTCCTGTTTTTTCCAGGTTTAGCTAGAAAAATAATTATTAAAAATCAACAAGGGAACAGATTTTCAAATCCATACTAACTTTTGTTTGCAATAATGTATGAAATATAAATCACTCAAAATAATTAAAAAATTTCAAAAATTGTGTATTTTATAAGGGTTTAAAAAAACTTCAAAATTTTTAAATTTTTTTAAATTTTAAAATAAGGACTAGTTAAATTGACTTTTTATTTTCAGAATCAGTTTAATAATATAGTATGAAAACAATACATAAGTTACTTATAATATTACTGTCTCCAAAAAAAAATTTTGAAAAAGAGTACCGTGTAGCCTTAATTAAAACCAAAATATATATACTGCTGTTTGTAGAAAATGCAACACCATGAAAGAATCATCAGAATCAAATGAAATTTAATGCAGAAACGACTTGTACTGATACAAATAAATGATGAAATTTTCAAAACAAAAGAAACAAATTAAGCGTCCGAAATCAGTATTTGGTGCAGCCACCATGCGCTGCAATAAGTGCTGCTATACGACGTGGCATGGAGTCAAACAGATGTTGAATATCTGCTTGAGGAAGAGAATTCCATATCGCTTGTATGCGCAACCAAAGTTCGTCTTTGGAAACTGCAGGACGCGGATCACGAGCGAGACGCCGACCAACCATATCCCACACGTGCTCAATAGGCGACATATCCGGTGAATAAGCAGGCCAAGGAAGAAGTTGCATGCGTTGTGCTGAACAGAAGTCTCGAACAGTCCGCGCAACATGTGGGCGTGCATTATCCTGCTGAAAGATAGATCCAGGGATGCCTTGAAGGAAAGGAACGACTTCGGGCTGTAGCACTTCACGGACGTACCTGTTGCTATTGAGATTACCCTCAATTCGTATCAAATTGGATCGTCCATGATACGAAATCGCACCCCAGACCATAACTCCGGGTGTTCGACCACTATGTCGTTCAATAATACACTCAGGAAGGCAGCGTTGACCGGCATAACGTCTAACACGAACACGGCCATCATGGGTCCACAAATTGAAGCGTGATTCATCTGAAAAGACAACTTGGTGCCAATCAGCTCGCCTGTCTCTGTGCTCAAGAGCCCACTGCCGACGCAGCCGTCGATGATTCGCCGTGAGGGGAATCCTGTATAAAGGCACCCTTGCACGCAATCCACGGCGCAGCAGACGACGACGAATTGACGAAGCCGACAATTGTACACCTGTAGCAGTAGACCAACGTGCTGCCAGCTGCCTGGAGGAAGCTGTGCGAGCATTCACCGCCATGCGGAGCAGGTGTCGATCATCGCGCTCTGACGTCACCTTCTGTCGTCCAGTGCCTGTTTTTTCGAGTTGTTCGGTGCTCGTCGGTCCACTGCTTCCAAACTCGCATCACTGTGGAACTGTTCCGCTGCATACGAGCTGCTATTGCGCGATAGGAAAATCCTCCTTCTCGAAGGCCGATTATCCTCCCTCGTTCAAACTCCGTAAGTTGCTTGAATTTCTTATTCTTCCGTCGTGGAGGCATACTCAGGTCTCACTAAACGTTTGCCACTAACAAATAATCATAGACTTTTTTCAACGTCCCGCTACAGCACTTTATTTATACGCTTTCAGCATCAATTCAGAGGGCGCTGCGCGCGCCGCGCACGCGCGATGGCTCTGAAACTTTATTAATTTGCATAATATCCTATAATTGACATTTGCTGCGAATTTCATTTGATTCTGATGATTCCTTCATGGTGTTGCATTTTCTACAAACAGCAGTTTAAATAAAGAAAATTACAGCCAAGTTAAATTAACCCGGCATTACTCTCGTAGGGTATCACATAACAACCTCCCCTCTTTTTTTCAATTTTTCTTCCTACCCTTTCTTGGAAAATGGTTGAATTCTCTTGTAGCAGACTCTAAGGTCACAACCTTGAAGGTGATGAATCAGTGAGCGAATTCTAAAAACATATATTTGTTTATTAGCTCACTGGATATGTCACACAGTGCTCGAGCTTTTCTGTTACAGTTTAAAAAACGTGAATGCGTTTCTAATTGTTTGATCGATATGGCGTATTTTCGATTTTATGCAGAAGAAATAAATTATTTAAGACATTCATTGGGTACTGTATTTCCGGATGAATAAAATTTTAGCGATGGTAATGAAGAACCGAACGACGTGGAATACTACAGGAAACATGATACTGATACAGAAATATAATCAGACTCAAAAGATCATGTAAAATATAACAGTTTTCTTTTTATAGAAAGGGATAAAGAAACAGTTTAGGTAAAAGAAAAATTCAGTCCAAACGTTAGAGTGTCCTCAAAAAACATCATCACAAATCTTCCTGGAAATACATGTATTTCGAAATATGGCAATTTGGTTTCAGAAGCATGGATTTCACTAATCTCTCCCGAGTTGATTCAAACTTCATTCAAATGCCCAAATATTTTGATTGTATCTATAAAAGATCATTTTTCAGATCAAAAGAGACGCTAAAAACAAATAAAGCCGAAATAAAAGCATTTATTGGATTGTTATGTATTTTCGGTATATATAAATCATCACATGTAAACGTGAAAGATCTCTGGGTATTAGACGGCAACAGAATTGAGATATTCCGGAAATATATGCCTGTAAACGTTTCAATTTCCTTTTGAGATGTCTACGCTTTGACGATATTAGAGCCCGTCAAAACGGGAAACATTGAGATAAATTGTCTCTAATACGAAAGTGTGTTGAAAAATTTGTGGGAAATTGCCAAAAATCATATAATGTCGGTGAATACATTAGTATAAATGAGAAACTGGAATCATTTGTTGGGTGAGGTACTTTTCGGCACTATATGCCGATCAACGCATCTAAGTACGGAACAAAAAAAATTTGCTTTCGCAGATTGAAGATTATTTTCTACATAGAAAATGGAAATGTACGCTAGTAATCAGACGAAAGGGCCATTTGAAGTAGATAATAGTTCAAGTAGTGTTGTAAAAATTTCAATTTAACCACTTTATAGCTTGATAACTAATATACATTTTACTCACTGTCAAAAGAAATTAACTATTGTTGGGATCATGAGAAAAAATTAGAAACAAAAAATTCCTCCAGCATTTTTAATGTCAAAAAACAGAAATAATTTATTCCTAAATGTTTGGTTTCCAAAATAAGAGACAACAACTTTGTCATATACACCGAAGAAAAATAGGAATGCATTTTTACTTTCAACAATGCATAATGATGACGCAATAGATCTATACACAGGAGAAGTGAAAAAACCTGAGATCATCATAATTTATAATTTAACCAGAGACGCAGTTGATATTGAAGAAATAGCCACAATATATTCTACAGCTAGAAATGTAATCATGGGCCTATGGTTATATTTCGTACGTTGTTGATCGTTACAGCAATAAATGCTCGAAAGCTTTTATTACTCAAGAAAAACACCCCTACTCAAAATCAAACCAGACGCCCATTTTTAAAATGTTGGAGATCCATGCTTGTAGAAAAATACAAGAAGAATAGGATCTAACAGGCAATGCTCCCATGAAACGTAAAAGAAAAACTAAGATCTATCGCTGAAAATATAGCACCACTCGCTAAAAAAGCCAAAGAACTCTATGAAATATGTGATAAATGCCCTAATAAAAAAGACAGAAAAACTAAATTTATTTGTGAGATAGGTGAGAAATACTTATGCATGGAACACTTGCCATGTATTTGAAGAAAATGCGCAGATTAAGTATAGGCGTTATCTATTAACATATATTTACAATTGTGTAATTCTACTTTTTTGCTTGCATGGAACGCATGGAATATATTTGCAGAAAATGAGAAAGATTCAACGCCTTATTTTTAAACATATATTTATAGTTGAATTCTCCTATTTTTATGCTTTTTTCTTACCTTTTTTGCAGAGATTCCGAAGTAAAAACAGAAGTAAGCGCGCATGGGGGTGAGATACTTTGTGCGAGTAATTCTGTTTGTTTCCGTTGTGCAAGTAATGCCGAATTTAACACAGCTTCCTAAAAAAACGAAGCATGCTCGAAGAGAAAAAAAATGGAGATAGAGTAATCTAAATAATGCCATAGTCTTTCGGCTGAGAATAAAGTGTTCGAATTATTTCTAAGGAACTAACCATCATAAATTCAGTAATTATATAAATTTAAAGTAGAGTATAAAGCAATAAGTTTTCCGAAATTTCTAACTACTTGTAATGCAGTAGATCTTATACATGTTATATCTTGTCACAAATTAGCACTTTTACGGAAATGAAACATACAATTAGACCAAAGAAGTTACTTCGACGGCAAAATGGATTGGCGAACTGTTACTAATAAAGAGATATGTGTCCATCAAATTCCTTGTAATCTAGCCTTTCTATCATGCAGCTCTATAATTTATCGTTAATTATAGGTCAGTAAATTTAATGTTTATCGTTAGCTGAGGGAAGTACCACATCAGGCGTCGCCCTAGTCACTTGACTAAGATTCAAAATTACTTGAACCATCAGCAATAGCTCTCGTGTGGTGTCTAGTTACAAAATAAAACCAAAACCAAAGAAAAAAAAATCATATTTATCGTAGTTTCCCGTATCTTCCAATGCTCAAAGCGAATAACAGAGAGGCGCGATCACCTTTAAACTGAGAATCTCATCCATTAAAGGATAGATGGTTAACTATTCTCTCTTCATCTATGAATATAAATTCAAAGTGAATGACCCAGATGTTAAGGCCTATTATAAGGATTATCTCCCACGCAAACCACATTCGTTATGCTTCAACGTGGAGATGATTTTGGCATGTTGTAGTTCACGTTTGCTTCAGCAACACAAATGATTTTTGTTTCCTTTAATCAAATTAATGTTCAGAGCATTATAAGGATGTTCTACAGATTCATTTGCTTCTATCTGAAAAAGCTCTCTTGGATGTATAACGTGGATATTCCATTTGGACTATACTTGAATTCAAACTTTCATATGAACTAATTTTTTTCCCTACAAAATAAAATTACCATTATTGATAGGCCAGTTATTAACCCTGTGGGAAGGTTTTGGTGACGTCAGCATGAAATGTGTGTGCCTAAGAACGTTAAACTTCATTTTTGTCACAGTTAAATCAACAAATACATCTGAATTGGTTCTCATCAAAACTTGATATATTAAAAACTTGAGTTTAAAGCATACCTGATCAGATAGTCAAAATATTTAGAAATAATAATTTCAAAATTTGAAATGTTTTGGGTAAAATTTTATTTTTGCACATTGTCTTAAGATTGTCGATTATGTATTTCAATTTCTCCATCAAAAGTATAAGCTTTATCTAATGTATTGCTTTTTTTTAATAAGACTCCATTTCAGTTTGTATGTTATTTTTCTTCTATTCATATTAACTTTCAATTGAGTTATTATTCCGAAATAAATTACCTGTCCATATGTCAATTTTGTAAATTGTATATTGTTTGAAATTTCTTTTGATTGTTCTATTTTTTTAAGAGTACTAGCTTTACTCAAAGATAGAGCAATGAAATTTAATAGCTTTAGTCCATGAAAAAAAATCTGAAACTACGGCTATAATTTTTAGTAAAACCTCTTTATTGAACAGGAAATAAGTTATGTTATTTTATATTTTTCAGCTATTTGCATTTAATTAAAATTTGAATGAAATATCTTTCAGGGAAAGTCATATATAAGCATGTAGAAAGATTACAATTCTCCTTGTTTTTGATTGAGATAAAGTATAACTGAAATTTAAAAATATTAAATTTAATACATTTTCCAGATACTTAATAGAAACAAAGTATATTTTACTTGTTTTATTTTTGCACAGCAAAATGAAGATTTATCAAAGAAATTATAATCGTCGTTTCAACATGAAAAATTCAGAATCAGTCTATCTATTCATATTAAACTTCGATTTATATAGCCAGAAATTTTCAATAGCTTCTTAAATTGAATTGCTATCTTCAAATCTGCTTAAAAGAAATTTCAATCATATTATCAAAAAAGTATACTCTACGAAACTTTGTAAATCAAAGAAAGTAAAGAGGGCTAATCAAATATATGTTTGTTATAACAAATGACCCTCAAATGAAATAGTATATTCTGGATCGAAATGAATTAATTTAGTCATCTTTTCTAAAATTTTGATCCAATCATAGAACTTATAATTTAAACGCAAGTCAAGAGCAACTTTGTGAAATCCCGGTTTTTTTTTTATTTCCTATGCACTTTTACAACTTTTCCAAAGAGTGTATTTTTCTTTTTTGATGGACATCACTGCAAAGAAAAGTAATATAAATACCAATATAAGTGTAAAAGATGAAATTAATCTTACAAGTTTCACTTTAATTTTTCTACTTTAGATAATCATAATCTGTGATAAAGATAATGCATTATAATGACTATCTTCCTATGATTAAAGTTAATGTAATTAAGTTACAAATTTTCAAAAGAAAAATAAAGGGAAAAGTAAATTAAAAGTTAAACGTATATTTCAAGTTTTTTTTTTAATTTGAAAAAAAAATGTTTGTTTTATATTATTTTTATGTCTTCCTTACTCAATATGAAAGGAACGTCTTATGAAATTAACTAATTGGATTTTTAAAAGTTTATTACTGATTTACTTAAGATTTTCTGGAAGGTTTATAGAAGATATTGAAAACATTTCTCTCTAAATTAATTAAAATCTTACATTCAATGGATTAAATAAATCGTTACATAAATTCCTATCATCCTTTATCTAACAGGGCTGATCGATACATGTAAAAATGTTTGGCAGATTTACCACCTGAGTCCAATAAACCATATTATTCTATCCTTATATCGATAAAAAGAAGTTAACATCATCCAAAGAAGGAAATTCTTTTATTTTTTTACGAACATATATTTGATGCTAACTCGGTCGTATTATTATCGGCTTCTTATATTATATATTTTGACTTTAATTTTTATGGCATATAGAAATAACTTATGACATATGTCATTAATTAATAAATTTTGAATTTTTAGTCATATTGTGGTAAGCTTATCATATTTATTAAAGTGGAGTTAGTTATTATTGCAGTAATTGGTCAGAATAATTTGAAATGGAAATGCTTAAAATCAAATAGATTTTAATTTTCATACCTAGAAGCGAATATGAATTTAAAACCTTTTCACGTGTGACGTAGCGAAAGCTGCTGAACTCCTTTATAAAATAAATAGGTTCAGTAATTAAGATATACATTATAAGCTGTGGTAATTTAACGTATATTGAGAATCATCAGATTACTTAATGTCTGGTTCAAATTTGCCTTTCGTAAACGAACATATACCGGAGTTTAAAAGTAACACAGAATAGGCAATCACATAAAAATGATGTAAATCAGAAATGGATCTACGAGAAACGTGATACGTCTGTGTAAAACGAGTATAAAGTACGAAAAAATTGCGAAAGAAGATAACAATTGCTCTTATTATTCAAAGAAACAGTTTCAAAAAGAAAACTGGGCTTGTAATGAGTTCAAACTGAAGTGAAAACAAATGAAGTAAAAAGATGACCCTGTAATTTAAGATTTGTGGTCATCTTTGAAATCCAGGCATATTTTATTTACCTCTTGGTTGACTATGGAATTTTTTTTATCTGATTGATTTTCAGTAGCATAACCCCCAGTTTATACAAAATTATAATTACTTACAGGCTAATAATTTAAAGTATTTGCGTTGATTTCAAAAAAGTATGTTAAACTTCCCATTTTATGGAAATAATAATCATTTAAGCTTAAATAGTGATGATTAATTTCTTGAAGACGCAGGATAAAAAGGACTTCTCATTCCAGGTTTTAAAACTTAAAAAAATTGTTTCATGCATTTCACATTTTCAAATGCATACATATCTTCAACGGTCCATTTTAAGTCATAAAGATAAATTTTTATAGATTTTAAAAAATTTCCATGGAAAAAAATAAGAAACTTAATCATTTTCATCAAATTAAATCACAAAAAATATTTTTTTTTAACAGTTTACATGCAAGGAAAATGAGAGTTTCAGAGAATATATAATATCACGTAACTACTCTTACTACATATTCTATGTATAATGATGTAACTATCATATCCTTGAAACTGATTTGATACTCTTGAAATAAGCATGAGGTACAGCTTTGATGATTATTTGATATCATCCAAGGGAGCCTTTTGATGCACTAACAATTTTGTGGAAATAATTCGTGAAGCAAGTTTCATTGTTCTGCACTTTTCTTATTAGAAAATAAGAATATCCTTTGAAGAGATATTTCTATATTCTATCAAAGATAATTAATTACATTGTAGAAGCATTTGAGAATATAACACATCGATCAATAACTCCCGAGTCTAACATTAAAAACAACATTTTTTTTGCAAAAAATTTTTTTATTCATCAACATAACACCTTTTGTTAATCACCTTTTAGGGTGATACAATCGTTCCAATGCTTTTCCAAATCTTTTTTTTTTTGTTTTGTTTTGTTTTGTTTTTCTTTTCCAAAAAAAATTTTTTTTTTTTTTTTTTTTTTTTCGCAAGAAATCTTTTTTGTTGCGAGTAAATAGCGATAAACAGCTTTCTGAATCATCGACTCGTTGCTGTTTTTGTTCCATCGAAAGCAATCGCGGCACTCACTTGGAAAAAACCTTTTTCACTTCACTTCAAAAAACCTTTTTCCTGGTCCGATCGACTTAAAATTTTGACACGTTTCAAGCAAAGGTTAGTACTCTAGAAAGACCTGGTTACTGGTTTACTACGAGTGCCATCTCTGGGTTAGTCTCGGGAGTTATTGATCGATGTGTTATAATGCATTACCTTGTGGATGCTGCTATTAACTCAAACACAAACTAAACCTTTTGATATTTCTTTAATAACACACCATTGAACTATGTACTACGAGCTCCGAGCAAGCATCAAGTTATAGATCAACTCGAAAAGAGAGAGTCAGTTTTTGAAGGCAAGGAGCCCGCGCACCAGGGTTGCTACATTTGGCGAGAAACAACTCGCAGCTCCTGTAGAACCTGTTGGGCGGTCGCCACAATCAGTGGGAAAGTGATATTTGATGGCGCCAAAGCCAGATATGGCTATGCAGTTGCCACAATCAGCGAATGATCTGCCTGTTGGCGAACCGTCGCACACTCCCCCTCCCCCGCAGTATCCTTAAGATACGAAACTTTCTGAAAAACGAACAATCCGTCCAGAACACGTGGTTGTAATGTCTTGACTAGGTGGAGACAAGTCTATTCTGTAAAGTCACTATTATCCTCGACGAAAGCTGGTTTTTGTCAGTCGAACGTCAGAGTGGATTTACGACCAGAAATGTCCTCGTCGTAGGCTTTGTCCGTTTGCTGCAACACTTTGAAAGGTCCATCGTAAGGTGCTTGGAAGGATTTCATTACTCCATCCTGTCTGATAAAAACATGTGTTAACGTTTTCAGATCCGGATGGATGAAAAGTGCTTCAGTTCCATGATTCGAAGTAGGTCGTGGTCGGATATGAGAGAAATTTTCTTTTAAATCCTCCACCAGCTGCTTAGGCTGAATGTCGGAGGGAATAGAGTTAAAAATTCCCCTGGAAGTCGGAGGGTGGTACCGTACACCAGTTCAGCCGTTGTGGCTTGAATGGTGTCTCGAAAAGCAGTACGATAACCAAACAAAATGGTTGGTAAGGCGGATGCCCATTACTCCGTGTTGTAGGCTTTTAAAGGGCAGTGGAACTCCTTTATTAAACCATTCGATTGAGAATGGTAGGCCGTCGTTTTAATTTTCTTTATTCCTAACAGACATGTTAGTGCTTTAAAAAGAAATCCAGCAAATTGGCGGCCTTGATCGGTTGTTATGCGAGAAGGACAACCAAAACGTGTTATCCAATGGCAGTAGAAGGTTCTTGCCACTGTTTCGGCAATTATATAGGGTATAAGGATGGCTTCCGGTTACCGTGTATAACGGTCTATCATCGTAAGACAATAATAATTTCCAGCTGATGGTGGTAAAGGTCCAATTATTAAAAGGTGCACATGGTCAAATCTCCGTATATAGTCAGAAAAAGAACTTGAATCACCAATGCCACTTCAGCCTTATTGAATAGTGCAAAAGTTCAATCTAATTTCTAATAATTCTGAAATTTCTTTAAATTACTTTCTATATGAAAAAGATTTGTACCATTTTTAATTTTTTATGAAGCTGTATTTGGGTTTTGAATTGTAAACTTAAATGTAATTGTATTATTCTTAGCATAAGGAAACAAAGCAATTAAGTTATTGTATACTTGCATATTAATCAATATAAAAATATCGGACGACTTAATGAATTCAACATTATTTAATGTCAATGTAATTATTCCAAAATAATGATATAGAATAAATTATATTAAAAATGCTTAACCAGTGTTTCTCAAACTTTAAGTGATAGCGACCCAATTTTCAACCATAATTTTCATCACCCCTCCTTATAATACAATAACAGTGTTTATATGGTTCGCGGTAAGCCTCTCCCCTTTTAACTCCCAACCAGCTGCAGCCTATTGTCATAAAAGTGGTGTCTAGTATAATAAAACGTATATGCGCTATTAGATCAAACCACTGATAGCACCTCTCGATGTAGAACTACGGATTTAGTACTCCTACCTTAAACATAGTAGAAGATAGAGGGGTAAATGATTAACAAAATTGTAAAGTATCATCAATTTATAATGACAAGACCTCTTTTGCACAGTAATGGTAGAAATAGAACGCTTAAAAACACATATTTTTGGTCGCATTGTAGCTTAGTCGTAAAGCGCGTATTTTCCAATCAAGAAGGCTGTGGTTAAAACACCACAGGTTACATTCTTATACTGATTGTCTATACAAACAGAGCATACAATATGCATATAGTACAAAATCTTTTTGCAAAACGCTTCATCCCTAACGTAATTTAAACTTCGAACACAAAGTTTATGTATTATGAAAATACGTATGAAACGGAACACCTGTTTAACTCAGATAAAAGATATATCTCCTTGGGGTTGTATGTCGAAGCTTATGTTTTTGAAACAATTTCCTAAAAATGAATATTCTAGCTTACGGTGAATGTGTGTGCAAGGCAAGATCAACAGCAGTATTGTATTGGTAAAGTTTCTCTGAAGATCTGTATCCTACACGGAAAACCATTAAAAAGTTATGAATCCTTTAAAGGAGATAGGCTGCGTGTGTATGTAACTAGCCAACTTCGATCAGCAGACCAGCTAAGGTAGAGTGGTAGGTATAATCGGAAGATGTATTATGCAAAATCTTCATATATTTCAAACCAGCACTACATGAGAGATAAGTGAAAACTGTGCTGTCTCAAAAAGTCGTATTTGTGAGACTCTAATTAAAGGCAAATCCATATAAATTCAGCAGCCGTTAACACTGGAATTATCGAGCCGAGTCATCTGTGACCCAAGACTTGAGTTTTTGCTTGTTTCACAGTTGTATTGCTGAATTAAGCTTTCTAATTTTTTGAATTACCTAAATATTCAGTGAAGGTCTTAAAATGAATTTAGTTTATTTCTAGGGAGTATCTCTTTATTTATATGTCTGTATACTTAGAACTACCATAAGGGACATAGTTGACCCAAACATGAAAATTACGTTTTTTTTTTTCCATTTCAACCAGGATTTCAACTCTACATTATTTAGCTACAAAAGAATTGTATAAGGAGACGTATTGCACCTGCTTTTTTCAAAAAGGAGAGAATGAGTAGGTGGCGTGCCCTCACATCTAGCATGCACTTGTTAGGCAGATGTACGAGCTTTTATGGTTAGAAAATATTGTATATATGTAATGGAATGTTGTAGAATGTTTTTTTAAGTCATACGCTAGACAGTATGTAAAAATAAGCCCTTTCCTTGTTGTAAGCTGAGCGAAAGGAGAACAAATTAGAGACATTCCAGTTTTGCAAACGTTTATTGACTGCACACTGTAGAAACGGACTTCCGATAGAAGAATTGAAATTTCTCAATGAACTTTCAAAAAAGTATTCTTGAGACGAGAAAATACATTTGAGGATGGTGATGATGAACATTTTGTTATAAACGATGAAAGAATTATTGTGGAAAATGTTCATGTGTGTTCATAGTTCGATTGCAGTTCAACTGAAAGCAAGCAGAATGAAAATATTCCAAGTAAATGCAGTTTAGTAATTCATAAAAAATATACATATTCATAATATTCTAAAAGAAAATATAGGACCTACATCATATTCCAAAAGAAATACTTCTAATAGCAGTCCTATAACTTTCTGAAGACATATCATAAATGATAAAATTTTAAATATCATAATGTACAGAAGTTCAAGGAGATCAAAACTAAAAAAATGAAACTTGGAGCATTTCTCTCGATGAACTAGATTTCTTTATTGCAATACTGTATGCAGAAGAAGTTTAGCTGCAATATGGGGTTCCATCACTAGCCTTTGGTCAAAGAGCTGTGACCACCATTCTTTCCCCTCAACAATGAATCAGAACAGATTTCTAGAAATGATGCGCTTTACGCATTTTTGACTTAAAAATTTCAAAATCAGACTTATTGAAAAATGATAAATTTCCACTAATATCAGATGTTTGGAATACATTCATAGAAAATTGTCTCATGGGTTGCAAACCAAGAGAAAAAATTACTGTAAATGAGCAGCTCTTTACTTCAAAGACAGGCTGTAGATTTTTGTAATATTTGTCAAACAAACCTGAAAAATTTGGCATCAAATTTTGGTTGGATGTAGATGTGAGCTCAAAATACATAATCAATGTATTTCCATATTTAGGAAAATATTTTTTCAAATCAAATGATCAAAATTTTGGTAAAAATTCTGCTCTTAGGTTAATACAACCATTTCTAAAAACAGGATGAAATATAACAAATGACAGTTTTTTACTTCTCTAAGATTTGTAGAAAGCCTAAAATAAGATGGTTTGAGCAATGTCGGAATAATCAATAGAGAAAAAAGACAAGTTACAAAATCCTTGAAGAAAATGAAAAAAACAATTCATATTCAACCACCTTCATGGCATGTAATAACATCCTTCTTGTTTCTTACTAATGTGAAAAACACAAATGTACTTCTTAGGACATTACATTCTTCAATAGAAGGTACTCAAAATGAGGGAAAAAATTTCTGAAATAATAAATTTCTATAATTCCACGAAATATGGATTCGATGTTGTAGATCAGATGGCAAGAAAATATTCCGTGAAATATGCATCAAAGCGTTGGATTATATGTCTTTTCTTGAATATCTTAGATCTAGCATTGATTAATATATGGGCAGTTCTTAAGAAGGGAACAGGTTCTAATCTGAGCAGAACAGACTATATTCTAAAATTAGCAGAGGAGCTGAGAGAGAAATGTGTTGTAAAAGAACAAGGAGCTATTTGTGCAAGCACTACCTCAAAAGTTTCAAAAAAACAAAACGAAACAAAAAAAATTGCCAGGTAAGTAATACAAAGGCAATAAAAGTAATACTATGAATAAAAAATGTTCAAAATTTACGTGGAGATTATGTACATCAAAAACAGAACCAACGTGAAACATTTCCGTAAAAAATAGTATAAAGGAAGTAAAAGCTCATGCATATATATTTTTTCTCATGATTTAATATCTTATTAATCTGTACAGAAATATTATAAGATTTAATTTAATTGAAATATATATTACTTAACGATATTTTTTTACACTTCACTTTATACGACCTGTAGAATTTTGAAGTTTATAATCATTATTTAAAATTTAAATTTTCTTTGATAATAAATTTATTTTAATTAAATTTCATATTATATAATATTCTATAAGCAAAATTTTATAAATCATTAAATAAAAATAATTTTATTAATCATGAAACACTTTATTTTCTGTCTGTTTTATAAAAATTAAGAATAACATCCATGGGTCAGCACTGACCCTCCCTGGTATAGCAGACCTAGGTATAGCAGAAATACTGTAATTCTGCTGCTGCGAGATTTTTTGCATAATTCAACTTTGTCATGAATCAGACAAAAGTTTAGCCGGCATTCTTAGAAATACAATGAGGACGGATGAGCATTCACATTTTATTCCCCTTTCGGGGAATAAAATTTACATTAGTCGGAATACCCATTTACGGCAGAAAATCCTGGATGTTCTACCGACGTTCGACATTAAATGCGGCTTCCGATTACTGTCCGGTATCAAATTTAGAAGAAAAGGCTAATAGGACCAGTATCTAACCAAGGCACGTCAACGGGCACACGGTAACCAGAATAACTGCAGGACATAATATTTGATATTGTTGAAAATCTGCATTGTTTCAACTCCAGAACTTATTGTTCCAACAGGATGGCACACTTTCACCCCAGACAACACAAGTGAAGCAGTGCTTTGTGAAGATATTTGAGGTATAAATGATTGCGTATTGTGATTTCCAATAGTGACCTCTACGTCCACCTGACATGACTAATAGATTTTTACCTGTGCGGATACCTAATACTCCAGGTGTATGCTATCCCTCCGCCAAAACTGCAGGATCTTCAACGACACATTGTAGATGCTTGTGCTAACGTGTCACCTGCTGTGCTAAAGCATGTACATCGTGAATTTCAAACAAGGGTCTAAATGTGTATTGTAGTTGACAAAGAGAAGTTCGAACAACGAAAATAAAGATTTCCTGTCATAAATAGTTCCTTTCCCCCCACATTTCAAGATTGTTTCATTACATTGCAATGTTAGAATCTAGGAACGAACAAATTAGTGTTTAAAACATTATATTTAAGTCATTAATGAGGACAAGATATCTTTTCGTACAAAATTGATAATGTTGTACAGCTTTATAGTTCATTTTGTTACCTATTTCGAGCCGTATTTGTGATAGGAGCACTAAATCAAAAGTTTATCACCAAGGGAGACTGTCTGTAATCTCATCCAGTAGCGTATAGTCTCTTTCTATATATAAAATCACTTCCATAACTATTGTTGCATCCGTTTAGAATGTAAGAGTTGTAGGGATAACGGACTTTCCCCCGCATTATGAATTTTGACAATAAAGCTCTCTACCATCTTTCTCACAACCCTTTAAATTATCAAAAAAAAAGTAAAATTATTCAAAATTGGCAACAATAATCCATTCTATTGATAAAGCCAAAATCAATGTCTGTATTGCTCTGTATCTGACGTCCACTCTATCAGACATTCTCACAACTTCACGAGAAGTTCCAATTTTCTCAGATATTCCAGAATGTCACCGCAACCTTCAAGCAAAAGTGTAGCACATCAATCAATAATTCCCGAGACTAACATTGAAAACAACATTTTTTTTGCAAAATTTTATTCATCAACATAACACCTTTTGTTAATCACCTTTTAGGGTGATACAATCGTTCCAACGCTAATCCAAATCTTTTTTTTTTCCCCTCACAATTTTTTTTTTTCTTTTTCTTTTTTTTCGCAAGAAATCTTTTTAGTTGCGAGTAAATAGCGATAAACAGCTTTCTGAATCATCGACTCGTTGCTGCTTTTGTTCCATCGAAAGCAATCGCGGCACCCACTTGGAAAAAACCTTTTTCACTTCACTTCAAAAATCCTTTTTCCAGGTCCGATCGACTTAAAATTTTGACAAATTTCAAGCAAAGGTTAGTACTCTAGAAAGACCTGGTTACTGGTTTACTACGAGCGTCATCTCTGGGTTAGTCTCGGGAGTTATTAAATATATATATATATATATATATGTTAAAATCTATATATATATATATATATATATATATTTATAATATATAAGGACTTCCTTCAATAATGAAAGAAAATGAGAAGCTGAAGAGCGAGGATTTTCAATACAGCGTAAAGAAGTCGTTGCAGCCATCATATGAATAGATATCAAACCTATAACCCTTCTAACAACTTCAAATGCACAAAAACAGTCTTGAGGAAGAACAAATGTAGAACAATTAGTCAGGTGTCCTGCTCAACTGTTATTGCCACTTATAATGAGATTATGGGAGATGATGATCACTTTGATCAACTTTGAGAACGTTATGCAACTGCACAACACTCTCACAAATAGTGGCGTAAAATGTTGTGCTTCCTCATTCATCAAGCTATTGTCAATGCCTTTATTTTGCGGAAATCATGTAGGAGAGATTCGGAATTTTAAGTTAAACCAAGTTTTCATGTTTGACATGCTAAGCAAATGATTTCCAGATATTGAATGCGTAAACGAAAATGACGTCCCATAAGGTTTTTGGGCCACAAAATAAATGTTCCAGATGAAATAAGGTTACAAAAAGTTGGTACCATATGCCAAATTTAGGGATTACATACAGGTGTTGACATTTGTGTTCTACCAAGGCAAATAAAAAGAGAACACGACACATGTGCTCAACTTGCGATGTCTCATTAAGTGTTTCCCACTGTTTTCTAAAATTTCATGTATAATAATATTATAATTTCAATCATAAATGGATAAAAAGGCTAATATATAACTCCGTTTTTGTGTAGCTTGTAGTAATTACAAAAATTATATTTTACACTTTTAAAAAGTTTTGCTTCCTACATTTAAATAACCCCTAATGGATGGTGGTAAGCACACTTACCTCCAAAAAAGAGCATTAAAAATCAAATTAATCTTATGTAATTAGCTGAATTTATTTCTTTTATTAAATGACGATTCGAAAAATGTTTTAAGCTACCATCAATAGGAATAAATTGTCTGTTAAAGGGTTAAGAAATTTTAAAAAAAGATAACTATTTGTGAAAGAAATGCATTTTAATTTTAGAATTTCAACAGAATAAGTGTATTGTTATTTTATCAATGCATACATCGCAATTTATTACAAATATCTCTGTAGAAATGAGTGATAATTTCTGATAGTATTAATTTGCTACATTTTAATCAAAGCGGTTTTTAGATCAATTTGCAGGGGATTTGAAATAACAGAATTAAAATATAAAAAAGGATTTGTCTTGAAGATAAGATACTATCCACACAAATACAAATTTTTAAACAGAAGAGCATACAAAAATAATTGGCATAAAAATTACATGAAACTCGAAATAATAAAAAGATGGAGTGCACAGACCAGAAAGATGAACATCCACAACTTATCCAATGAAGATCAAATGTAACATTTAAATGGTGCATGATTTCATTGGTGCAATAGTAATAGTCAAAGTAATCCCTATAGAACAGACTAGAGGGAGGGAGTCAGTTAAAGGAGGTATACGGCGTCAGAGCCAAATTTTTCTATGTTGTGCAAACAATGTGTAACTAAGATAAAGACATAAAAAAGATGAACGAAAAAAGGAAAAATTACTTCCAAGACGGAGAATTAGAAGTTTTAAAGAATTGCTAGGGTACCTTTCAGATCATTAGATTAGTTCACCAAAGGTATCAAACCACTTGGGAAAGAAAATATCTATAGGTTTCCTCGGGGTTAGGATTTCCTTAGCTACTTAAAAAGGGTAAGTCACTGAAAGGTGAACAAGAGAGAAGAAGGTAAGGTATAATAGTAAAGCTATCCATCCTTTAGCATCCACAGCTTTATGGAATGGTATTTGTAAACGAAGTCAAAGTCTGAGAATTCGTTCTTCTTTCTATTTTAGTGACCGGTTGAAAACGTAGATTTTACGAGAGATAGTCGTGCAATGGAATTCCCTAGCAACGCCCTGTACCGTATTAAGAAATTATTCCACGCTCAGCAATCGTGTATGATTCTGAAATGTCTTTATACCCTCTACCCCTCCTGCAAGTATCATGAAAGAATCATATTCCTCTTTATATATATATATATATATATATATATATATATATATATATATATATATATATATATATATATATATATATAACATCGATCAATAACTCCGAGTCTAACATTGAAAACAACATTTTTTTTTTTGCAAAATTTTTTTTTTATTCATCAACATAACCTTTTTGGTGAATCACCTTTTAAGATTGATACAATCGTTCAACACTTTTCACAAATCTTTCCCAATTTTTTTTTTTTTTTCTTTTATTATTTTTTTTTTTTTTCGCAAGAAATCTTTTTGTTGCAGTAAATAGCGGTCGCAGCTTTCTGAATCATCGACTCGTTGCTGTTTTTGTTCCATCGAAAGCAATCGCGGCACCCACTTGGAAAAAACCTTTTTCACTTCACTTCAAAAAACCTTTTTCCTGGTCCGATCGACTTAAAATTTTGACACGTTTCAAGCAAAGGTTAGTACTCTAGAAAGACCTGGTTAATGGTTTACTACGAGCGCCATCTCTGGGTTAGTCTCGGGAGTTATTGATCGATGTGTTATATATATATATATGCTCTATAACAAAAAAACGAAGCACCAAGAAGGATTTGTCCGATTAACACAAAAACTGGTGGATAGGAAAATTATGTACAGAATAGAAAATGATAAAAGTTTCAGAAAAATTAAATAATTTAATTCAGCATTACATAGTTAAAAAGTAATTAGCTTAATAAGGTGTTTACCCACCACTAGCCTAGATGCAAGCAGTCTCATGATGTTGCCAAGAGTGTTAAATCTCCCTGATGGTCTCCTGTGGTATTTCTTGCCAAATTTGCTCTAATTGTCGGGCTAGGTCATTGATATTCATTGGTATATGCATTCCACTTCTACTCAAATCCCATATGATTCCATTGGTATACGCATTCCACTTCCCCTTAATCAATGCTCGATTGGAGAGATATCTGGCTGGGCAATTAAGTGTTTGACAAGCTGTAAGACAGATCATAGCAACAAATGCTGTATGAGGTCTGACATTATCTTGCTGAAAAATAAGGCCAAGATACTGTAAAAGGAACGGTAGCAAAAAAGGTGTCAGAATGTCATCGACGTAATACTGTACTGTAAGTGTGACTCTAATGACAACGAAAGGGGTTCAGCTGTCAAAGGAAAGGGCACCCCAGATCATAACTCCTGGTTTAGGGACTTTGTGGTATTCGTTAGTGAATGCATGATCGGTACGCTTCCCTGGATGTCTCCAAACATGTCTTCGATGATCGAAAGTACTCAGTTGGAATTATGATTCCTTACTAAGTGCTATATGTCCCTAGTCAACATCATTCCAAACTGCTAGAGCAAATCACCACTGTTATCTGGCTGGACAGTGTGCAGGCGTGAGTGGCAGGTGGTGTTGCAGTCGGTACAAGCTTTTCAGCCGTCTGAGAACAGTCATGGTGGACACTAGTATGCTAGTCACACGTCTGATGTTTAATAACGATGAATCAAGCGCTGTGACCGTTGATCTGACAACCACTCAGTCCTCACGATCTGCTGTGGCCCTAGGTCGACTCTACCATCATGACGTTGAAATCTGCCGTTGTTCACCCATTCTTGCCTGCATCTTCTAATCGTCGCATCACTTTGACCTATATGACAAGCAATTTTCCGAATTTTCCAACCTGCCTCTTTCAATCCAATGACACTACCTCTTTCAAACTCTGACAGTTGCTTGTAATGAGGTCAAATCCTGCAGCGAGGCATTTTTTCAGTCGTTGAAAGGTATCCTAAATCGCATTGCAACAGAAGATTTGACTATCTGGTTGATAATTGCTTCTTATATACACATGCTGAGTGGCAGTTCCGATGTGCTGTATCTCCTGCTATTCACTCATTGGTCACTAAATTTTAATCATTTGCATGTTCTATTCAACTGTTATTGCGTACGAAATTTCATTACTTTCGGGCAACTCCTTTGTCTTTTTTGGTTATACAGTATATATATATATATATATATATATATATATATATATATATGTTTGTATATAAATATACACAGAGAGAGTCCGTAAATACAATAGGTGGAATTAAACGTCTTCTATTTGCAGAATACTTAGTGATCGGGACCATTTACTCAAGAAAAAAGTAGATACTTTTATTAAGAAGGCACTAACTAGTCACTTACTACCCTTTTAAAGTGGCAGTATGTGACTAAGTGTCAACTTGAATAAAACGGATATGCAATATTTTAGCTTAACACATCAAATTTTCTTTCCCGATTTGAAATGTAGAAATAACATCATTTCATACAAATTTACTTTTACTTATTTAGTTGTAACGCTTGATAAGAAATTGCTTTGAAACAACACTTAGAATCAGTTTCGGAAAGTTTTTCTAGGCGTTTAACTATTTTGAAGACATTGGCATGAGGCAAGTGGGGTAGCTCCTGATTCATTATCAATACTACTTATAAAACTTTCATACTAGTGATTCTGACATACTGTGGCAAATCACTTATAACAGTCTCTGTTTCTCTGCTTAGAAACATTGTAACCTTACAGAACCAAGCATTAAGGCTTATTACAGGAGCAGTGAGATCCACGCCAATGGAGACTGCTGCATTTATCAGAAAAGTCCATTCAAATCTATATACAAGGAGCTTCAAAACTCTATGAAAAATTAATAAGAGCTGAAGATACTTGTTGGAGGGATAATAAACTTGATAATAGAAACCTCAAGACTCAGGAAGGCTTTGTGCAGACGGTCTTAACTCATAGAGAAATCTTTGATTGTCAGTATAAAATACAACTTCAACAAAACCTAGAAATCCCATAGATCCGTTTAGCGTAGAGACAGGTTTGAATTTGACTCAGATTGCATCAAAAAAGAATGTTTCTCCGGATGTATTAAAGTGCATTGCCTTAGAGACTATTAAGGCTAAATATCCTGAAGTTGAGTGGCTACGAGTTTATACAGATGGTTCATAGTTTTCAAAATATCAGAACGTAGGAGCTGGTGTTTACTCATATCTATATTCCTTCTATGCCCATTTTGGAAATTGCTATACTACCTATATACTGGGTAATTGGAGACAATTCGAAATGCTCTTAAACAGCTAACTTGGTAATTGGGTAAAATTAAAAATGTAGTACTACTGTCCGATTCACAAGCTACCATTTAATCCATCAGTTCTATTCAAGCTCCACTATTAAAAGAAATGTCCTAATGTCAACAGCTGTTTTTTTTGTTTAGATCTCAAAAAAAGCATGCTGTTTTACAATGAATCCCTGGCCATTGTAATATATGGTAATGAGCGGGGGAAACTTCCTTGCTATAAAGGGTGCTGTGCATATGCACTGTACAAAATGAGAAACTTCTTTTTTCAGCGTTAATTTATTTACTAAGCAAATCATGAATTTGACGTTCCAGGATGAACTCGTATCTAGATTGTTCATAACACCAACCATATATATATATATATATATATAAAAAGATTTACCTTAAATAAAAATGTGTGATTTTTTTTTTATTTTTATTTGCTATAGTATATCGTTGTATTCGGTGTTCTCAGTACTAATCTTTTTTTAACGAATGCAATCACGCGATTTCCAAAAGTGATTAAATAAGCATTTATCACGCTCTGAATTGATGGAAATATCTCACTCTCTCTCGAGTGGCGGTAAAATAAATTATATCACCTCTCGATTAAAAGGTTTCCTCTTTTTGTGCTTTGACTGAATCACAAATGTTTTCAAATTCAATGTTTACAAAGCACCGAATAAGTTTTATAAATTTATATGCTTGTGTGTGTGTTTGTATTTGTAATAATTCATACATAATGTCTTATACCAAATAATTTTTCAAAGAAATAATAGAAATACAAAATGATGATAAATTCTCTGCTATATTAGATTATGCCAAATTAAATATTGTCATACTACCTTTCAATATCTATCATTATGTGACACACCATTTACTGATTGATGTTAGTAAAATAAAATTAAAACTTAATTATTCAGACTTAATTTTATGGGTTGATTTCTTAAAAATATACGTGTAATGTCTTAATTATGAAACTTAAGAGCCTAATTTTATGTTTTTATACATCGTAACATACGTTAGAAAATGCATTTTATGACCAAGATCCACATTTCGATCACATGATATTTTTAACGAATCATACAGATTTTATTAATTATTACCATATGCTGTTGGTTATGGGTACAAGATAACCAAAAGTTATATTTACTCAATGGTTTCTTTCTTTCTTTCTTTCTTTTTTTTTTTTTTTTTTTTGTCATTTGCAGATCCAAGAAACAACCTGTTCCATTAACCGTTTTAAATGTTCCATACTTTCCCAGAAACCTTATTATTTACTATTATCACTGTTACTATTTTAGCATACATTGTATTAGATTAATTTATTTTAATCATGGTGATGTGTCAGTTATTTCTGTGACAAATTATTTCACTCTCACTTCAGTCTTGAAAATATGACACTCCACGTTTAATTTTTTCTTCATATTTGGTCTTAAGGATGATATCGTAACGGTGGGAAGGAAGAAAAAAAAATCAAAATACCACTCTAACGTTGTGACAGACCACTTACACACTAAAACAAAACTCTAGTTTTAAATCAGAAGAAGGAATATAACGTGTGATAATAATAACGCCCCATGCAGTCAACTTAAATATCATACATACACTCACATAAAAGTTATGTTATACTGGCTGATATAAATATAGACTTCTTGTAATTCCATTTCATGTTTTCATAAAATCATAGGCTTAAACAGTGTTTACGTTATGTATATTGTTAGTTATAGTGCGTAATTTGCAATATATATATAATTTTTCATATTAAAATAATATTTGCCCGATGGTCAGAATAAAAACTCATCTCAAGCTAGATTTAGTCCGCAAACCGACTTGTGATCTAAAATAACATAAACTCTCATAATCAATTAAAGTATCTGATATTTCAGCATCGATTCTAGATTGCTTTAAATAATTGTAATACTGTGATAGACCGAGGTTTTACAGAATTAAACAGCCTGAATTAATTTACATAGGTTATTCGAAAAAAATGCTGTTTTTGTGTGGATATTCAAGTCAAACATTTTATATTAAATGCACATATTTTTTCTTATTTCGAACATTCTCATCTACTGTGCTAAAAATGAGAGCATTATCAGAATTATTTCGTTTCTGCGATCACCTCTTTTAACAAACATAACGTTACTTCTGTTACATGCAATGAATTTTAATTTACAAAAAAAGTTTTAATATGTAGACTACAGTTTGAAAATATTAAATTATAATTATCGAGTAAATTTTTATAATAAAGTTCAGAAATTTTATAAAATTGAATAAATACTTTTGAACACGGAAAGAAATTTTTAAATAAAAAGTGAAATTAAATATATTTAAGAATAAATTGATAAGAAAACATAATAAAATATTTTACAATTGATGAGTTTTTATATTAATTATTTTAATAATTTGATTTACAGTTAAAAATATTAGGTCATTTCTTATAAGTATCATTAAATTAGGTACCAGACATATTGAATAATCACAAATTTCATAAAATGTTTTTTAAAAAACCTTTATCAGCATTAACGCAATTTGTTTACATTTTGCTAGCATTAATTAGTACAAATTGTTGGATTTTTCCTATGTTATTAAAATATAAAAGTTTTCTAAACATATATAGTTACTTACCATCTAGGATAATACTGTCATTGACGTACCACGATACAATTGGAGAAGGGTCTGCTCGGACACTGCTCGTTACCATGAAGTCAGTACCTTCTTTCCCAATTTGAACTTCAGGTGCATCCCAAAATGTTATTGAAACTGTTAAAAAAGACATTATAACAATTAATTTTTTTATACAAATGAAATCTAACACACAAATAAGCAATAATCCTTATGTACCGTAAATATTTATTTTTAAATAAATTTTCTCATACTTGATACAAGCTTTGAAATAAATGTTTCTGATTAGAGAATTCGTCTCTCCATTTAAGATGGTTAGGTTGTATTTCTGCAAGAAATTGTAAAAGGAAATTATACCGGAATATAAAACCTTTAATATGTGAATTTTGATATTGTCTTTTAATTTTTTTTCGAATACATTCGCGTAAATTAAATTATGTTATTATAGTTCTATGTAATGTAAAGCTTTAGTTTTTCACCAAAATTTTGCAGGTGATATATATGTTAACTATTTATGTAAATAAAACTCTACCAATCATCAAAATTTGAAAATGATTTTAAAAAAGGAATTTAGAAATAATAGATACATTTTCTAGTGAGTGATAGTATGAAAGTACTTTAAAAGTCTGTACAGCACAAATTTTATTTTGGGAAAAAATCAATATTTGTGCTTTTGTATTTTTGAAAAATAAAGTAATACTTTTGATTTTGTTTAACTTTAACTTTACGTAATAATATTATAACAAAAATACTCTTAATTTCTTTAATAAATATGTAAAATTATAAATAATTATTTAAAATAGTTATTCATATTTTATTGTAATTAGGAACTTTCATAACATGCGGATTTTTATTTGTATAATTAATTGTCTAATCATTGAATAGATATAATTTTAAATTAGAAACAAATTAGAGAAATAATTAAATTAGTTTTAGTAAAATATAGTTCATTTAAATAATAAAATAGTTTTTTTTTGTTTCCTCTAATTACTGATGGTTATCATTAGCACCTGTATTCATTTATTGAAAAAAAATTCCTTACTAAAAAACAAAAAAATCCACATCACTCTTAACAAATTAAAATAAATTACTAGTTTCCAGTAATTATATATAATTTTTATAAAGCGTGTTTTTGATTTGAAGAATATTAAACTATAAACTACGTCAAAATATTATGATTAAATAAGGCAAGGTATAATTGAAAATCATTAAACAGGTGTGGGACAGAAAGAGATTTTCCAATCAAATTATGAAAATATTTTGATAACTAATTTCATTTTTCATTGAATAAAAGTTTTTAAAAAGTACTAATTCAACATAAAGTATTTTTTTATTGGTATATATTTGTATATTAAAGTTGTAATCATGATTTAGATGGAGCATAAAGATTATTCAATTTGAACTAAATACAAACTACTTCTGTGAACGTGCTTAGCTGTCTGATAATATATTTTTGAATCAAAAGTTTATGTATGAAAGAGCAGTAATTGGAAGGGATATGTAAAATTTTATTGTAATCTCAATCAAACTGAATGAATATTTCCGACATTTCCAATTTATTTTTTAGTAAGTAGAAGCACATGAGAAATAAATTATCGTAAAATTCTATGCTGGCTTATATCTTAAGAGCTTATTATATATAGAATTCATATAAAAAACATGTATTATTAAAAATGATCGACATAAAATTCAAATGAATCGATCAATCAATTTTAATCAATTTCCAAATATCTAATTCTGCTGAAGAAATAACAAATAGGAATTTCAGAGGGAATACTGATTTATGAAATGTAGGTAAATTAAATTGATGGGAAGTCGCTTATGTATTATTATAAAACAATAAAACTTCGAAATTCAATTAAATGACATGTTCTTTAGTATAAATTAAATGTACTAATAGTAAAAGCAACAAGTCTTGTAAAATAATAAGAATTGCAGGAGATTTTTAATAAGAGCAATGAAAACAAGACTTAAGGAGGATAATATACATAGCTGATTTGAATGCCATGTCAGCCTATAAAAAAGAGGTTTTAAAAGGGAAACTATATTTATTCCTTGAAGTATACTATTTATAGAAAATCTATTATTCTTAAAATTACCAATTTTGAATGTGGTGAGTATAAAATGAACTATCTAATCCTTAAAAAGAAATAAATTTTTTAATTTGATTTTATAAGTAAATGTGCTTCTATTGTAATGACCTATAAGAACAGGAAATGTAGTACGTTAAGAAAAATGAATTTTTTAAATAAATAAAAATCATATTAAAATTGACTTACACAAGATACTTTTAAGATTTAAAAAAAAAAAAAAACCGCTGCACTTTTATTCTAAAATGTTTTAAAACTAAATAGCATGATCGAATGGGTGTTTCAATATAAATAACTACAAGATAAGTTAATTTGCTTTCAAGAAATGGATTTACACGATTAGATTTAAATTCATTGTTTGCTACGGATTTTTAATTCTTACTGTGAACCATCTAAATCAGTTCTCAAAATGGGCGCAGTGGGACTTTCACAGTGAATTTCCGGAAACTCGTTTATTTTATCTCTTATTTATGATTAGCCGTACTTTTTAAAAAAAAGTGACATTCCATGGGAAAATTGTAATTTGAAACGGGCGCCACAAATTGGAAAAGTTTATCTGAAGCTGTGAAAGCTGTGTTTAGAAATCCTTTTTCTAATTGAAAAAATGAATAGGAAATAGTGACAGTATATTTTTCTATTAATCACACATTGTTGACAGTAAAATTTTTTATTTTTCATACCTGTTAAATAAAAACTGGAAGAAATATTAAGAAACTTGCTTCTTGATATTCTGAGAAAAAAAGAGACAGTCATTTGATATTTCAAATAATTATGGGCTACACCTTCGTATCTTGATTCAGAAGGATCATTTCTTGGAAGTGTTGATCCACGTAAATGTTACAAAATCTTCAAAGAAGTGTGGTCTGAGTGTTAGGTTAATAGCACAATTGGCAATTAAGGAAAAGTCGCTAGAGCAAAATTAAGATTATGATTTCCACTTAGGATTTATTTGAGGCTCAAAAACTTCTCGTGATGAAACATTGACAGCAGTGATAGTATCAATATATTGTCCATCAAGAAATGAAGATTTCTTCAAATTCTAATGTTATGTAGTATTTTCTACATCCGATCTTCATGGTCTACATAGAAATTCACAACCACTTTGTCAAATGTGTGACAGGACTTACAATCTGAAGTAATGAATTTTGAAATGTCAGTGAAAAAAAAATTCTAAAAGTTTTTTTATAAGGACATTATGTAAGTTTTAACATACTTTATGGTTTCTTAAAGACAAACATAACAAAAGTAAATTATCAAGAAACATAGAATTTCCTAAATGTTAAGTAATAATGAATATTTATAAAATATTTAAAACTATAATCGAGCATATTTTACATCATGTATGCTTATGATTGCTAAAATGTTTTAAAGTAAATTGGAGAACAAAGAATATTATCTATCATTATTTATTATCTATGTTACTAAATGGTATTTGTCAGTTTGATGTATAAGAATAATTTAAAATTTATTGAATATTAAAAAAACTACAAAATAAATAATAATTGAGTAACAGTATATAATGAAATGTTTTAATAATCAAGTGTAAAGTTATTTAATCGAATATAACTCTAATGCTCACATTTTTTGTCCATTTAAATGTAACACGAGGGCTGTTGGTGATGGAAATCTTTATTTTGAGACTCAGTCAAGTTATGTGGAGGGACTTGAATTAGCAACTCCCTTTCCAAAGTACGTCAAAGGGAGAACATGAAGCCTTGATAGATTTAATGTACATTAGCAACGCTATGGGTCTTCAATTTCGTCAGGATTCAAAATGATGATTCAATGGAAAGAACCTAGGGCATGAGTTCACGAATCTGACCGCTATACCATCTTCGACAACTATGTGCCTTTGAAGCTAGATGTGAAATTCCTTAATCAAATTTTGCATTTTTCCTCATTAATTCCATTATTAGTTGATTTTCCATTGATAAAATTTGGTTATTATGGCATTAGAAGCTTTTGAATCATCGAAAATTTACGAGCCATTACAAATTCTCAGAGTAGGTCATTTAACTTAATAGAATAGAGGGAAAAAATGTATCAAAATTGCAAATTCAAATGCATACCATTGCTATATAAACTGGACTATCGTTTATTGAATAAACCAAATAAAGAGCACAGTTTAAAATTTAAGCATGAATATGAAGAATATTTATTACGAATTTCATGTGTATAGAAGGAAAAGAAAGTTTGTGTGTTGTAACGATATTAAGTATTTAACACTATCTTGTGTAAAAATGAAGCTTTATTTTTAATTTGATTAATTTTATCATTACAAATTTTTTGTTTAGTCAATTAAAAGTGCATTTTGTAAACATTAACACCAAATCAATTATCTGAAAATATTATGAGTTAAAATGTTATTTTTAAAACTATAATCAAAGAGTTAACAATTTGCTAACATTTGGAAAATAAACATTTTAGTAACTGTTCCTTTCAAAGAGTGAAATTTCCGAAACGAAAAATAATTTCATTTGAAATGTTTCCTATTATTCCGGTAGAGAAAAAAAGCCTTTATTTCTAATCGTTCACAGAACATATACAGAAACTTAAGAATTTCATCTATTTTATGGAGTTTTTTTATGCTTAAATATACATTTAAAAACGTGAGTTTGAAAGGAAACTACATTCAAAAGTTTTTGAGTAAGAGCCAATGTTACTGTTCAAAATTTCTCTTTTGTTATACTTTTCTTGTCTTATTAAATCCACGAAGTCTTATAAATGCACAAAATACTTTCAAATTTTCAGTTTTAAAAATGCTTAAACATTTTCATGTTTCAAAGTATGTTCAGTCACTTATAATTCTTTTGTTAACCCTTTTTATGAAACAAGTATATAAACAATAAATAAGCAAAAAGAACTGTTTTTCTTCTAATACTGAGTGAAAGGAATCTATTTCTCAAAATTCTTATATTGATATTAATAATAATGAATATAAATTTTCTTAAGTATATTTTACTTTCAAATTGAATCTTATAGTAAAATTTAAAGATGGTAAACGGATAAAGAAGTTCAAAGTTTTTATTATTACCTTAGAGACACAGAAGTACTTTTAGTATAATGTCATTATAATAATAACCTACTAAAAACTACGTTTCGAAATATTCTCATTTAAACGTTTCCTAGCTTTTAAAGTTGCCAATCAAGACATATATTTCCCGTAAAGTACTCATCCTAAGTCTTAATGACTAAAATCACCGATATAGTTAAATTTTTGTTTTGTAATGTTACGTTTAAAATTACGCAATAAATATAGTTATTTAATAACACATTTTAATAATATTTTTGTAATTGAACTTTTGTTATTATTTAATAAAATCATAAGAATGAATTAATATCCTAGGTACAATTCTGATTTAAAATGTTTCTTTGTCTAAAAAGTGATAGTTGTAATTTTTCATGAACGGGAAAAAATTTTAATTAAGTTTTACTCATTCTAAGAGCTTATTTATTATAAGGCAAAAAATTAACAAACTTTCTGTATAATTTCATTTCCCATTGTAATTATTACTAAATGTTTATGTCTGCGTGTATTTGACAAAAAAAATTCTTCAAAAACTTTCTCTTAAATCAAATCTTAGAAATAAAGAGTAAATAAAAATTAATATATATATATATATATATATATATATATATATATATTTCATTTAACGTTTAAAATGAAATGTATATATATATTTCATTTTATACTTATTCTGTTAATTATTTCTAGTTGATAATAAATATTTTTTAATTTAAGTAAAAATAGAATTTTTTTTATTATCATAGGATGAAAGTCTTACGAACATTTGACGTTATATCGAAATAAAGAGTTTTGAAACGTTTTACCAGTGTATTTAAAAACGGTCATTGGCCCAAATTCTTAATATCGGGCATTTTCGCAGATTTTTTAAACGACAATATTCACGCAGAACTATTAAGTAATTGCTGTCGTTCTGATAAAACAGTTTTCCCGTACAGTTAAATCTTTATTTTATAAGGGCATGTTATTACGCAAGCTGAATGATTCTCTGGTTATGACAGCAAGTTTTCATATAGGTTTTACGGATTTGCATGAGAAATATTCGATAAACGTCACCTGGCGTTCAAAATTTGTACTAACTGTTTTATTGCAGACAAATTTTCCCCATGATCCATATAGCATATATTCCAAGTTTCATCAAAATCCGATAATAAGAACATGTTCTACAGGCCCCTTACTAGTGTAACTTTAATTATAACCACCCAGTACATCCGAATTAATTTAAAACAGCAAACACTGAAAAAAATTTAAAGAGAATGAAATAAATCAAAACTTTATTGAGAAAACCACATCAAATAATGATATATATATATATATATATATATATATATATATATATATATATTCTATATGTGTCTGTGTTACCACAGTTGAAGGTTAATAATGCATGTTGCACTTATTCCCCCTTTTTTCTTAATGTGGGAGATATTTTCTTACACAGAGTAGGATGCTAGATTAACATAGAATTTCATGTCTTGACAAATACGAACGAAGTGTTGAATTATAAACTTACCCGTAAAGGTATAATTGAGAACATGTGAATGCTGGACTTAAAGAAATGTACTGACATTTTAGTATATTTCCGGTAAGATATTAATGTAAATTTTCTTTCATTCTCTATCATTTTATTTCTACAAAATTATAAGTAACTATATATTACATATTTCGTTAACACATTGAAATGTATACTCAAATGTGAGAAAGTATCCCAGGCTGAATATTTACTCATAGCGCCATTTGTGAATAAATTTTCTATCTATAAAGGTAAGATAATTTATTCTAAAAGGTAGAATACATCATTATGAAATAATATTATGAAGAAAAACTAGCAATATATAAATATAATATAGACATAAGCTTTTCGTTTTGCCACATTTGTACCAAAATTGTTAATTAAAATGTAAATATTAAAATTATTTTGTATCGGATTAAAATGTAAATATTAAATAACTATGATTCAAATATTTTAATAATTGTAATAATTACGTGATTATTAAAATCATATTTGCTTTGTTGTCACTTTCTGGAATTCTTTTGCTTTGCCAGATTGACAATAGTTTTGATTTCTATATAAATAGAATCCTGCGTTTAGTAAAAGCGATACTAGTTGTGGAATAAAATGATTTGGTGTTGAAATTGTAAATTTACTTACATTAAATCCAAACAACGTTCATATAATAAGTCACTATACAATAGTCTGTAATCGGAACAATTCTTTTGGTTACGTCTTGTAAAATAGGCTTAACTAGGTGACTAGAACTGGTGATCCGAAGCATTCGAATAATTTGCTTGATATGACGATTGAAAGCGAAATTTTGCAAATAGATGTAATTATTTCAATGAACACCTGTTTTTTTGAAAATTATTCTCCTATTAGTGAAGACAATTTCGACAAATTGTTCACAATGACTGAAAAACTTCATGAGATATAATCTGAAAAAAAAAAAAAAGAATTGTACGTTGCTTCATCCAACGTTAAGCCTAGTGATGCTTTATTTACAGAAATAGTTGCTTAGAACAAACAATTAATTCATCATAAATAAATGTATGTTCTAGATAAAAATTTTGATACCAAACCAAAACATATCTCGTAGTCACAGACCTTCGAATATGTGATTATATCTGAAAATAAGAATTGTTTTTTTTTAATTTGATTTTGGTGATTGATCATAACCTAAGAAATATTATTTGTGATGTGCTTATGGGAGAGAAGTCGAAAAACTCTTCAGCGCAAGCAGGATTGTTGCTGATATTAATGAACTCCGCAAGTTTCAATTATTTGTAAAGGACAAAAACAGAGGATTGTGGTTCTTAATAAATTCAGGTGCTGATGTTAGCCTAATTCCAGCGACTCATCATTCAACAACAGCAGAAAATGGAATTGAAATTATTACTTATGGAATAAAAATTTTAACTTTAAATTTCAAATTTAGAAGAGAATTTCAATTCCCGTTTATAATAGCTAAATATGGCAAAGTTATTATAGGAACTGATTTTTTAAATAAAATTCTATTTTTAATAATTTTTTTAAATAATAATAAATTGCTTATAAATAAGGCCAACTTTAGTTGACATTCCTAATAAACAATTAATTGATGAAATATCTATTCTATCTGTTCGGATTAATGCATTGGCAGTGTATTTTGATAATGATATTAGCACTCTAGAAAAAAAATTCTATGCAAAGTTGTTACAACAATACCAAAATTTAGCAACACCTAATTTATCAGCATCTGAATTTAAACATAATGTTCAAAATTATATTAAAACCAAAGGGCATTATGCCGAAGCTAGACAATTAGGTTCCAAACGATTACAAATAGCAAAAGAGGAATTTCAGACTATATCAGAAAATGATCTTGTTCGTCCATCAAAATCACAATGGTCCAATCCTCTTTGCGTTGTTTCCAATGATATTTTGAGGGTATTTACCTACAAACGGCAATTATAGGTGTTAGAAGGCACAAACAATAACAGATCGTTACCCCATACACCAATTAGAAGATGTCAATAACATTTTAAAAGATATTTCAATACTTTCTAAAACTCATTTTCGTAAAGCGTATTCCGAATTCCTGGTAATGAAAATGTTAAGCCATTATTATCTATATAAACCCTTTTATTTTATCTGATTTAACGTAATATGTTCCAGTTTGAGTAACATACCTTCTTCATTAAAAAGACTTATTAATAAGTTGGACTAAATTTTGTTTTCCTTTAATTAGGTCTTAGGACGTTTTAATTAGGTTAAAAATTGAAGATGAGGACGAAAAACATCTGAAATTATTTTTTGATAGAATGAAAAAAAATAGATTGAGAATTCATATGTCTATAAATTTTTTCAGCCAATACTTTGGAATCTTTAGGCTTTATAATTATAAATGAATGATCAAAACCTCTTACTGAAAAGTTAAAGCTATTCAAAATTTTAAATTGCCATATACTGTTTATCAACCACAGATGTTTCTTGAGATGATTAAAGTCTTTTTTTTTTTTTTTTTTTTTTGAAAACTACCAATAGTACTTAAGCTATTTTATGTAAATACTCAAAAGACAAAAAGAAAATGAAAAATAGGTAAATAATTTGGAATGATGATGTCATTATGCAGTTGAGAAAAATGCGAAGATGTATGGCAAAAATGTTATTTTTCTTTCTCTCACAAATCCAGATTTACCTATGTGGATATGTGCATACTCTTCGGATTGTGCAATAAGTTCAGTTTTGCAACATTTTCAAAATAGTAATAAGAAACCAATCGAAATTTTGTCTAAGATGCTTAGACTCTCACAGCAAAATTAAGTACATATGAAAATGAATTCCTCGAAACTCATCTTCCAATTAAATATTTTAAACATTTGAGAAAAGGAAGAAAATGTACAATGTGTACTGATCAAAAGCCCATAATTTATGCATTTTTACAAATCATTGATAAATTATCTCTGAATTAGGCAACTACAATAAATTTCAGAATTTATAGCAAATATGGGAGACAAATAAACAGAAGCAGATACATTGGCATGAATCAAAGAAATCGCATTAATTAAGTATAATTGAATCACAATAGAGCAAGAATGAGATTAGGAATTTGTATAAAGTACAGACATACAAAAAGTGTGAATTTTAAGCTATATTCCCTTCTATCTGGAGGAAAATTATGGTGTAATGTTTCCACACCAGGAACTAGATATTATATACGTAAAAGTTATCGCATGAAATATTTCATCAACTTCACTCAATTTACCATCCTGTAATAATAAAAACAGTAAAATTAATTTCTTCAGTTTAGTTGGAAGACTTTTAAATATTCCAGGATTGCGCGAAATCATGTGTTACATGTCAAAATATCTCGTTTTATGAAATCAATACTTGGAAATTATCAAAAGTCATCAGAAAGATTTCGAAAAATACGTATTGAATAAATTGATCCATTACCACCACCAAAAAGCAACAACTGATATAAGAGCAGTATACTGGTAGATAGATGCTATTCTGCTAGACATTTCTGTAGCGAAAGCGTTCCGCAGTAATTGGATACCCAGATTTAGAGCACCCTTACGTCTAATTAGCGATCAAGAAACTCAATTTTCTTCCTAAATATTTCTAACCCTGTCATAAATTTTGTGCATTAAGTTCTCCCATACTACGGCCGATCACCCATAGTTGAATAGTAAGTAGAAAGACTTTAAAGATCAATAAAAGCAACTTTAAAAGATCTCCTATTAATATGAATTAGAAAGACACGTTACCAACAGTTGTGTTAGATCTGAGAATGACTATTTGAAACGATACTATACATGCAATAGCACAAATCGCAAATGAGGAAAATTCAAAATTTCTACAGAATTTTTTAAGCACAAATAAATCACATACCACCTGGGACATTCATGAATAAATTGCAGTAGCATTTGGAATTAATCAAACCAATGGAAACTCATCAGAAAATCAGAAAGGTATTTTTACAATATTTGTATGAAAAGATTTAGAATCAAATTCTCTCTTTTTCTTTCGATTGATCGAGATTGGAAGCAATTAGAATGCTTGTATTAAAAGCCATAACCAGCTTCTACCATAAATTACTCGTACTCTTAAGATAAAAAAAAATTAAAAAGTAAACGTATCGATAGAGAAATTGAATTCAGCATTTATTCTTCCACAACAAATTCCCAAACAAAAGAAATCTGCATTTCAAGAACGTATAAACAATAGACCCCAGCTGATATTCAAACCAGACCATTTGTGGGTGAATCCAAGACAAAATCTGCTTTAAAACAAACCCTAGCTTTTAGAATCCCTAAGCTTTCACTGAGATTCAAAAACTGTTATTTTATAATTGTATATTAGTTTATATTATTATTAAGTAAAAATAAGGAATATTAGTTGCTTCCAATCTTTGTAAAGTAACGAAGTAAATATAACGGATATTAAAATGTAAAAATTAAGTAGCTATTTCTAATAATTTAATGATTATAAAGATTACTAATAAATGTGTGTAAAAAAAGATGTTTGCTAAACGGTAACTTCCTATACTTTGTCTTCTTTTCCGGATTGACAACAGTTTTAATTATTTATATAAATAGAATCCTGAGTTTGAGAAAAGTGATAACTAGAGTCGTGGGTATGCAAGAATTTAGAGCTGATATTGTAATTCTATTTATATTGAAGTCAAACATCGTTAAAGTAGTAAGCCTCTGTAGCAGTCTCATATCGCAACAAATCATTTACCAATATTTTATAACATAGTCGCAACTGAGAGAATACGAGATAATCTGTTACAAATGAGTAGCGAGGCAAATTAATTATTTTTCAGCAATCTTATACAATGTAATAATTGCTTAGGAGATTATTCTCTTGAAGTATTGCTGATTTACAGCTATTTTCATTCTATATGAAATGAAGAATAAGTCATCTAAGAATATTTTGTAGAAACAATATCACAAAATACTGACTGGTAGTTTTTTATGCAAATAATAATAAATATAATATCTCAGATATAAGGTTTAAAAGGAAACATGCAAATAATACAAGTTTAGTTTTCAATTTCCGATCAAGAAATAAGCAAATATTTAATATTTGTTATGTGAATTTTATTATTTAATACTAGCTGATACACGCCCCCTTTGCTGGGCAGACAATAGTATTATGTTTTGGGACCTATACGTAATATATAAAGAAAACGTTTCAATTTTTAAGCGATAATAATAATCTAAATTTAAAATTTTAAGAAATTGATTGTCTATCATAATGGTTATGCAGGACTTTCAAATATATGACAAAAATAAAATGTTTTAGTAAAAAGTCACCCCATATATATATATATATATAATATGGATAAAATTCATTCCACCGCATACATGTTATACCTAGTAATGCCAAATATACATCCTTATCTCAGAAGATTCATCAATTGCTTGAGTTTCAAATGAAATACCCTCGGAATGACATTTTGTCAATCATAAGATTTTTGCGCTTTCCTCAAGAGATCTTTGATTTCTGACCATTTAGGATTACAACTGAATGAAATCCTAAAAAAAAGTCGTGAAAGTCAGGACGTCTATTATGTCTTACATATGTCATAGCATCTTGAGTTCGTTCATGCATGTAGCGAGGTTCTCCAGTAAACGAAGATTGTCTTGCGTGCGCGCAACTCCGTAAGAAGTCGCCATTTTAGAATTTTTCAAAATCCCGCTAAGTTTTGGAGCTAAACTACAATTTCACCAACCGTGGGATTCCAAACTCTTTTATTTCTATCACTAAATATGCACGTTTCCTATTTTCGACATGTGCGAAATTTCACATAAAGAGCCCCTTCGCCAAAATCTTACCAATCCTCCATCAGCGCTTCAATATAAAATTATTTGGAATTTTTCCATTTCGCACTCGCGAATCTTACCAAGTAAACTTAATTGGTGACAATACACAGTATACATATAAAATATATATTCCATTTGGCGTTGGTCATATCATTTTTGGCAATAAAGTCGCCAAAAATCACATAACCAATGGATAAGAGTAGATTAACGGATGAAAATTTCATTTTTGTTAACACTTTCGTAAGATCCGTTCATAGTAAGTGTCTACATCGCAAAATGAGTAACTATGTTAAATTTCGTCAATCGGTTGTATAGTCTTAGAGATCTCATGATGAGTTAGTCAGTGGAATTTCGCTTATATATATATATATATATGTAAACATTATTCCTATCGACTTTTGTAAAGTAACATAATATCAAATACAGTCGAGGCGTATTGAATTTTCACTTTTATTTAAAGCTGTGAGAGAGACCATTTTCATTAGGTAGTTGGTTACATCGTTTAAGTAAGAAGAACAGAACAGTTGTATGAAAAAGAGCAAGCGCAGTATATAAGAGAGAACGTTTTTCGTTGCGTTTTTGCTTATATACTAGGGAAAATTCCCATCAAACGTCATAAGCACGTGGTAAGAATAAGGGGATTCCAGGGAAATATAGTAGATATGGAATTAAAAAGGGATTGTTTTTTGATAGATTTATAATTAGTTTAAGCAGAATTAATCCTTTTCAAGAGCGCGTGATGTAAATTATAGGATACTTTTGGAAGGGGATCAGGAAATAAAAATGAACTCTTTACTTTTGTATTAGGGAATGAGATAGAATAGAAAGTTAATTTATTATTTAGGGTAATTATTGAATTAAAAGTTAAATCATTACATATATATATATATATATATATATATATATATATATACATTGTTATATATAACAATGAAAATATAACAGTCAACATTGTTTTAATTTTTTCTTTAAAATATGTTGCACACGCTTGAAATAACTAAAAAAATGAAATTAAAAATACATAATACGAAATAAAGTTAAATAAAATACTCAATTGTTATATTTGTTTCACATCAATCCAATAAATTTCTGGAGAAATTTGTTATGGCATATTTTTGAAAATTAAGTTCATTACTGGTAAAAGCAGACATCAAAAATATATATATAAACAAGATAAATATTTTCAGAAGTGTTCATATACGGCATTTTTGGGTTAAATTAAGCAATAGCCCCTTGAGTGGCTAATAAATTGTTATGATAATATGATTAGTGTTAGCAACAATCGGAGTGTTTTCTGTAGGTAAATAATTTGGAGAAGGTGCACTTAACTCCTAGAAAAATATACCTTCAATACTATAAAGACACAAAGATTCTCTATGATGCTTTGTTGCTAATTCGTAATTTGAATTAAGATTCTCAGAGGTATAAGATTTATCTCGACTGCTGAAAATGTACACAATTTTCGACTAGCTATAATTCATTGAAATTAAATTTAATTACTTTGGTGTTTAAACACATGTTTTATAAAGGAATGAAGCTCCTAAATCATGTAATATAATTAAATATTTTCTTATATTATACATATATATATATATATGACAGTAAATTTAGATACATTTAAAAGAGAGTGTTATACTTAATATACCTACAAAATGTTAAGAATCTATGTATAACAGTTTACAAAAATCCTGCACAGAAATGATAAACCCTCAAACTGAGAAAGATGTATTTTAAGTTTTAACACTCAATAATAAAATTAAATTGTGAAACTCGTGTATTAAACGCTCCAGGATTGCATAAAGGCCCTTATGCTTGCTCCAATAGCTATCTTTCTTTATTTTTTTATCATTTTTTTTTGCTCCAAAATGCTCGAAACTGATTCCTCATTAATTTTTGTTTTAATATTTAGATTCGAAGTTTACCATCCCCTGCCAGTGATAAGCCTATATTTCAAAATATTTTTATGCCATATATCTCTAAAATAATAGAAAGTATTTTGCGTTCATCAATGTAAATGTTAGTATCCAGATTTGAAGTAATCTTTAAAAATTGAAGACTAGAACGTATCTACTCTGAATCACATTTCGAGATAAGCAAATATAGTCTCTTTTTTTGTTTGTTGATCTTGCCAAACTTCGCACTAATTCATTCTAATGTTTAAAAAAATTAATTTGGCATATTAAACAAAATAAATCGAACCCCGCGCAAACTCGAAGATATGTAGCGTGTCATATCCATTTCAATGCCGGTTTTATGAAAACATACTGTATAATTGTTTGAATAACTTTTGAAGTTTAAGAGTATCATCAAATAGTTAGTATTTAAATTCATAGCATACAATGACAAATAATATATTTTTATTTTCAAAAAAATTCGAAAGTATTGAAGGTTAACACTCCAAAGTCCCTTAAATTGATATCACAGTGTTTTCCTAAAATTTCCTTTCCTTAATACACTTGGATTGTATACAAAATGAATCACAATACACTCGAACATTTTAAGAGTATGAAATTTAAGTATCGGTTTTAAATTTGTTTTAATTTTTCACAAGCTGAACTTATTGTCTTATTAAAGCAAATTCATAATCTCCCTGTTTATAATGTTATCTCTAGATATCTCCCTTTTAGTTTTAGTAGTTTTTCAAAACTACCATTTATATTCCACGTTTCCTTAAATTTAAAAGTTGATTAAATACATCTTACCCCTTCACTCCCAGCGTATCACTTGCGATGCACTCACGTTTGCTCTCCTGTGCGCAGCGAATCATATTAGATACACTCCAAAATGCCTGTTACAGACAAACGTATCAATACTGGCACGTTCGCTGAGAAAGTTTTATTTGATTTTTTTAATGCTACTATATAGCATTGCAATACAGATAAATCTATATAGTTAGGTTATTTAAAGTATTGACCTTGGTGTTACGGGCTTGGATTTCACTTCTGGCTAGCAGGAGGGGAGTAATTGTTGAAACCACGTTTTGCGACACGGCTCTTTAAATGTAATGATATGATTTAAAGAGTGAACTTGTTTTCGGTTTGCTTTTTTCATTCTTACTTGCTTCTTAGAAGTTCGAATGAGAAATTATGAATTTTTATGGGGGTTGGGCTTTATGTAGAAGATGCTCTCAGCTTCGTTTCATTCGGTCGGTTTTTATTTGTAGTGACATTCGTGATTAAAAGAAGGTATATATCTGATACTGAGATTTGCGAATTAATGAACCAATCTGACAGTGATGTAAAATATGTACATTGATGTAGAGAAAATAATCCAAATCTGTACATAGCAATTAAATGAAAAAAAAGATGAAAATATGCCCTTTGCTTGAAATCATGTGTGAAGTGTCAAAAGTCGACAAAATATGTGTATAAGACATGTGACGTTGGATTACGCATTGAATTTTTTTTTTTTTATAAAAATACCATACAGCGAAATAAGATTTATTTTTTATACCTCAATATTTCATGTTAGGGTACATCATTACACCAGGAAATATATGTAACAAATGTAAGTATATTTTGTATTTTCTTAAAAGATACGATTTTTATGTAATAGTTTTATGTTATAAGACATACAATTTTCGATTAAATCCTTTTCTCTTCCGTATATATTAAATTTATTGCATTTTAAATAATATATGTACAAACTAAAGTATTTTAATGAATAGCCGATTTTAGAGGAATTCTTTTTCTCGAATTCGGCGTATTATCTAAAACCGTTCAGGCACAGCGTGACACTCCACACTAAGAAGCCGCGGGCTCAGAGAAGCATTTCTATTTTCTCCCTCCGGTATCGAAAAGTGAAGCTTTTAATTTCTTATTAATAATCAAGATACTAAGATGAGAGAAAAATGCAGAACATGTTTATATAAAATGCACAATAATATTCTTTAAGAAGCAATAACTTATCTTGTTGGACGTTTGAGAGATAAGATTGTTCTTAAGGCTATCTTTCATTATTACTTTATGCTTTGAATTTTGAATACTTTTTTTCAAATGGAAAAAATATCCCAACGGTAATAAGAGTTCATGTACATTCACTACATATAAATATTCATCATGCTGAGTCTTAAAATTTATTAACATTTGGCAGACATATCTTCCTTGGTAAAAGTAACAAAGTTGGGGCACAGTTAGGTATTAAAGTATATGAGATTAACTATACGATGCCTACATTTTACATAATTAAAATAAGATTGATTCAGATAAAAATAAGTAGCACTCTAAGGTATACTGTTTCGAATACAGTAATAGAATTAAAAGACAATACTAATTTTGGAAAATGTTTCTTTCTGAAAAATTTTGCAAGTTTGGGAGTCGTATATTTTATTTAACATTCAACAATGACTGTTGGTTTTTATTATCAACGTCTCACTGAGTAACAACCCATGGCTGATAAAGAAGAATGAATTTTGAGCTTTAGTCGCGTGACAAGGACGACACATGATCTGGTATTTTTCTTTCCAAATGTTCACATCAAGCTAACGCGAAGCTTGGGACTTCATTCAGATTTAATGTACGTCATCCCCGGTACACAGTGGGCTTTTTGGCATGATGAAATTTTCCCACGATTCAACGAAAACAACGTCAGTTGCAAGTCTGCGAGCATGACCAGTAGGCTAGCGGGGCACAACATTTACAAGAAACAAAAATGTAAGAATTTCGATAAGATGTTTGGAATAGACGTGAAATGTAGCTAAAATTATGTTAATTATGGAAACATATATACTGATCATTAAATCACAATAAAAATTTTTCTTCGGAAGGATATTAGTTAAATAATTTATTATAAATAACTATTTTACATATTTAATTATTTTCTTAATACCGCTGGTATTTACCTAAAATCTTTACATAGTAGTGAAAATGATGATGATAATAAGGATACCAAAGAAGTGCATAACTTCACAGAAAATAAAGAAATATATTATAGAAATATTGTTCAAAAACATTTAAATAGTTTCTTCTTTTAAATTCAAAATCATCATAGAAACTATTTTCCTATTTTCTGTAACATTTAAATTTCTTTTAAATAATTAAATGTAAAAAAGTAATTGTTAATTCAAAATTATTAAATGTCTAATAAATAATTTATGATGATGAATTAAAGTTCATTTTTCTCAGTTTTTATTGGATAAATTAAATTTTAAAATTCACATAATTTTTAAAAAAACTTGAAATTTTCCAAAACAAAATATTTTCATATTGTTAATTATTATCTAAGCGCAAAAGAAATTCATTGATAGTATATTAGGTACAAAATAGGTAAGAAAATATGGAAAACTTAGAAAATATACTTTCAATAATGTATTAGGTTATTTTTGAATAATGAGAATATGTGTTTACGATACTTATCACTTTATCAATTTAATCATTTTACTCCTTAATCAAATTCATTTTAAATTCATTGCAATTAAAAATTCTTTAGAAGGATATTTTTAAAGTACTTAAATTGAATCAAATGCAAAACATTTTAAGAACATTGTTTGCCTAAATGTGTGACACATTTTCGGTTGCTTCGTTATTTTATCAAAGCTAATTTATGTTTTATACAAGATACAAGAAAAATATCGAAATAAACAAAATTCATAGATAGGAAATACATGCAATATAAACAGGTAAAACAATTGAAACAAGTAAAACCTTTTTACTAAAATATTTACTTTCGACATGAAAAATATTACAATTAAAGCTCGTTTTTTAGTATTAGAAAGACATCTGCCGTCATTTTGTGGGTTTCGCAATTCGTATTATGTGCTACGCTATTAATTTTTTTTCCCAGGCATCTAAAATTTAAAATTTCATTACTTTTATTAATTTTGCATGAAACATACTCACAAATGTACGAAAAAAATTTGTAGTAAAGAGAGGAAGAAATTTTTTTGTATAACTAAAAAGACAGAAAGCTGTCATTTTGACGGCAGTATGGAACACTACTTAAAATCGATAGTATAAATCACAAAAACATAATAAAAACAAAATGTAACTAATTAATAAAAAATAAGTTGTTATTGGAATTAAAAGAAGAATCCTTATCTGCTATTCTTTTACCTATATCTTTCATTCCCCTTTTCGAAATGACTGACATTTTCATGTGAAATGCTAGGCAGAAGCTTTCAAGTGAAACTCCAGTTTGTTCATTCACGTGACTAGCGCTCTAAAGAAAGGTGATATGAGATAAAATAGCAAACAGTATTGTTTGAGTAGCATTTGACAAACATGGTTCGTTGTAAAGGTCTTTGTCATGAAGAAATTGTTCAAGATTTGCTCGAATTAGATGAACATGAATTAGAAGGAGAAAATAATACTCGAAGTGGAGCAGGATCTTTTTTTATAAAAAATTGAAACTTCCGAAACTGATTCTGAATTTGGTGGGGCACGAAAGCAAGTTTCCATAACCAAAACTAAAGCTGCAAATCTACATTTAATATGAACAAAAAAAAAAAGAACACTGAAAACAATGCTACATTACTGAATACTTTTCATTCAGGACCTACATCAAGTAATAAAATTGCACGAGGTGACTCAATGTGGACAAGAATACCTACGAATAATAGATCTGGACTCTAGCACTTTTTAGCAATAGGTAAATAACTCTATGAGGAAAATAATATTGGGATGTACTGAAATAGAAGTTCGAAGGCAACTCCCAAATGAAAACTGCTCCATATCAATGGAAGAACAAAGAGTCTCTTTAGCTATTTTATACGCATGGCTGAGGAACATATTGCGCCAAAGAAATCTGTATCAGTAATTTATAGAATAAGACGTGGGACCTACTTTTCCTCATGATATTATAACATGAGATAGGTTCAAGGAAATATAGAGGTCTATGAGATTTAATAGACAATCTATAAAATCTCAAAGATTACTATACAATAAATGTGCTCTAATATTATTCGTTTGGGATCGATATCCATTGAAAACTCAATGCTACCAATCTAAAGAAAATATAACAGTTGATAAACAATTATTTCCGTCTTTAACTAGATGTCAATTCTTACAATACATACAAAGAAAGTTTGATAAATGTGGTATGAAATTTTCGATTGCAGCAAATATAGATTCAAAATACATGCTGAACGCCATTCCATTTGTAGGGAAGGATAATACCAGACTGGATAGATTATCACTTTCAGAACACGTCGTTTAACGTCTGATGGAACCATTCTTGGACATAGATAGGAACGTCACTACCTATAATTTTCTTACTTTCTCTGAAAAATTGAAGACAAAAAAAGACTAGCTTTGTCAGCACAATGAAGCTATGAAGATGGAGAATTTTAGACTCTGCAAAATATTCAAAGCATCCACTTTATTTAACATCGTGTTATACATGCAATGAATTCACCTCGACTGCGTATCAATGTAAGAGAACAAGAATGTTTTGGTCCTGAGTAATCGACACCAAACTTTTAGATGAACAAATAATGAAAAAAAATTCTTCGAAACTGTGGCATCTTATAATTCTATAAAGTATGGTGTAGACATTCTTGACCAAATGGCAGGCAACTATTTGGCAAAAGCAGGAAGTCTAAGATGGTGAAAGCAAGTTTTCTACAATTTTAAGGATTTATGTCCAATAAAAGCATAGATTCTTTTACAGAGAAGATACCTAAAAGAGAATTTTTGGCTTCAAACTTCCTGAAAAAATTTACCAAAATCATGAAATAACCAAAGCCGCCTAACTCATTTTTTCTTAGATATCTGGTCAGATATCAAATTCAAAAATTCGTACTCAATGCCATATTGGGCTATGTAATAAAAGTAGGACTGCACATACATGTTGTAAATGCAATCAATATATGTGTGGTAAATGTAGTGTAGCTGGTAAAAAGTATAATTTGTGTTGAATATAATAGATAATTATGATATTTCACTTATTTAGATTTTTGCTAGATGAATCCAAAATGGTCATTGTATCCTTTATATTGTTGGTTCAACTATATCAAACATAACATCCCACATGTCAAAGGGATTTTTATTTACTGTCATGCTTAATTTTTGAAAAGAAATTTAATTTAATAAGATTTGTTTCATATGCAAGTAATTCCTTCTATAAAACAATGTGTTTTTATTTACTTCAGTGTACATAAATACTCAAAAATATATTCAATAAATTACAAAAATACTATTTCTTGTTTTGAAATATCTATATTTTTGATAACTTTTACTTAAAAATGCGTTTCATATATTTTAGCTATGATTTTTTTTCTATCCGTCATTTTGACTACCCGTCATTTCTACCCGGTTCTCAGCATTTTTAGTAAAAGGAAAATACCCATCTCTCTAGTGATAATATATGTCATTATAAAAATATAGAAAAAATAATTTTGAAATACTTACTTCTGACAAAAAGTTTTCGGAAACATATTCAAACATTTTTCGCAAAATTTATAAATTTGTCTAATACCGAAATATGCTTCATTTAAATAAAATTCATATTATCACCAGGTATTTATTTTCGTAAATAATTTTATAAATGCATACATGAAGATGATGTTAAAGTAATGATATAATGAATAAATTCTTATATTTTGATAAATTAAGTGATCTAAAATTCATAAAAATACTATGCCAATTTACCATATTATGATTTCCTATGTCAGATATATTTGAGAATTTAATTGAAATCACAGATGAGAAAAAGAAGTATTGGTCTAATGAATTATTTTTTTAATAAAAAATGATATCTAAATTTTCAATAATCAAATCTATGTATCTCAAATATTTTATAAGCATGTGATCCAGAAGAGGGCATAGAGAACAATTCATTCCTGTAATTCAACTTAAGGTAGAGAACAGTTAAAATTATTATGCTTCCAATAAGTAAACTGATAGTATCATTCAATTTTTCCAAATTTCAAAACATACGCCCAACAGTTTTAATGTTTCTTTATTTTAAAACTTACACCTAACAAGTTTGTTATAAGTATGAACACATTTATTAAGAAAGGAATTGTAAACCTTTAAGCCTGTTAAGTACATTAAATGTTCTTCATGACATTGGTAAAATTCCTATGAAATGTTACATTTTGAGAAAGGTTTAGGTAGATGTTACAAAATTCTGTGAAAAGTATCTAGTTTATTATTTTTTTTGTATTATGAGCGCAGTGATAGCTGTCATATTTATTTATTTGGTTTTACATAAAATATTTAAGAAATTAGATGAGATATGGAAATCCAAATATAAAAATAATGTAACACAATTTTTAATCAAATATGCTATGGTTTTTAAGCACTTTTTTCTCTATTTTTGCTTAATTAGATTGAGTGTCTAAGTATCACATTTTGCTTTTAGTATTTAACTCTACAAGTAAGTGTATACCATCAGTTCTTAATATTGTTTTATATTTGTTAAAAAAATGAAAGATAAAAAAAAATACATTCCCAGAATGTTAAAGAAATAAATGATGAATTTCATGATTAAATGTAAACCCGAAAAGTTCCAAAATTAATATATATATATATATATATATATATATATATGAGTGTGTGAAGCCTCTTAATTTAAAAATTAGTTAGTTATAAAATAATTTTTTATGGTTAAATATTTTTTTTGTTTTTTTAATTTTTTTCTTTAAATGTATATCGTTTTTCTTAAATATGTTAATAGTATTGAGTTAGTTCTTTATAATCTTAGTTTGTTATAGGAGTGATATTTTCTCAGTTAACACATGGATCAAAAGTTCGAGACTAACCTCAGAGATGGCTCTCGTAGTAAAACCAGTAACCGTCTTTCTAGAGTACGAACCTTTGTTGAAACGTGTCAAAAATTTTAAGTGATCGGACCAGAAACAGCCGAGTTATCGAGGTATAAGTCGTTTGTAGTTTGTTTAAAAAATGGAAAAACCGAGTTTCGTGGTTCTGATAAAACATTGTTTTTTAATGGGTAAAACACCGTGCAAGCGAAACAACGTATTGAAAATTTTACCCGGACTCTTGTCCATCAAAGTAACGACTGTCGGTGGTTTGCTCGAGTTTAAACGTGGTCGTACCGATTCATCAAATGATGCGGAACGCCTGAGTAGACCTGTGGAAGCCGTTACACCGGAAAATGTGAGTGAAGTGACAAAAATTATAATGAAAGATCGTAAAGTGAAGCTCCGTGAGATTGCTGAGATGACACAGATATCATATGGAAGTGTATTTACTATCCTTCATGAAAAATTGAGCATGAAAAAGGTTTTTTCCAAGTGGGTGCCGCGATTGCTTTCGATGGAACAAAAACAGCAACGAGTCGATGATTCAGAAAGCTGTTTATCGCTATTTACTCGCAACAAAAAAGATTTCTTGCGTCGTTACGTGACCATGGACGAAACATGGATACATCACTACACTCCAGAGTCGAAGCGGCAGTCATCTGAGTGGCGCACAGCTGGCGAAAGCCGTCCGAAGCGTCCGAAAACGCAGCAGTCAGCTGGCAAAGTCATGGCGTCAGTTTTTTGGGATACGCATGGCGTGATTTTCATTGACTACCTCGAAAAAGATAAATCGATCAACAGTGATTATTATATTGACTTGCTGGTGCGTTTGAAGGAGGAAATCGCAAAAAAAACGACCGCACAGTCTCGGGAGTTATTGATGCATGTGTTATATTCTATATGTATTTTATTCATATATATATATATATATATAAAGATTTATAAATTAATAGAATAAATTTCTGTTTAACTATTATAAATTTAAAATTCATTTAATAAAGCCAATAAGGATGCAAAGTTTTAATTTTATTGTTTATTGCTTTCACTTCAGCTGAGAAAAAGAGGAAATATAATATTCATGAGTCACAGCTCCGTTAATTTGGCAACAGACAAGAGAAGAACAGCATACAAGCCAAAGCACATAAGAGCATAAGAAGAGATTATTTTTGATATGTAGTCGATTTTACAGGTAGAACAGGTTATAAATTTTACAGACTCAAGATGAAGGGATTCTGAGAGAAATTGCTTGACACCTGCTAGTTTAGAGAGATTACTTCTGATAGATTCACGACTATAGGAAAGCTAATTAAACAGATTTTATGAGCTCGTGATCTGTTGAATGAAATCATAATTTAGAATTGGACCAGGGTATTCGAATGGACTCTTTACTTTTGAGTAAACAATGAAAAAAATTAAGAAATTGAATTAATTTTAGGCGAGATCATTACATTTATGATAAACTAAATATAAATTATTACACTCAAATTTACGCACACACAAAGACAAATAAATATACATATATATAGAGAGAGAGAACTCAAGAAAAAAAAACCATTGGAAGAGTGACTTTACTTAAAGATAAATTGAATTTATTACTGGACTAGTGGTGCTTTTATATATGTTTAGACTTAAAACTGAAGGATGTAAAATTTATTTGCAGTTATAAGTAATATCACTAATTGTTTATCATTTAAATACAAACAATAAAGTATTTTTGCTAAATTAAGCAAATATTGCAAAATAAATTTCATCCTGAATAAATATCCTTTCTTGCCTAGTTTCATAAATAAATAAAACTTATCTGTTGTAAATGAGAAAAATAAAACAATTACTGAAAAGTATTATAACCAATTCTGGGTAAATTTACTTGCCTTTATTTCAGTTCTACCATCAAAAGTAAGTTTATAAATAGAACTACTATATGATTTCTTTTTTACATTCCAACATTTTCTTGAAATTTATATTTTGTTTTTGATGTTATTCTCTATTTAACAAAATTACCAAAATTGTTTGGAAATTTAATACAATTCTATAGGAAACAAAATTACTTCTACACAGATATTTTCGTCTTTTTACAGTATTAAGTTTAGTTAATTTTAAAAGTAGATAAAACGTAGGCAATTAATGCAAATAAATTAATTTTTTTTTCTTCTTGAATAATGAAATTTTTATAACGTAACTGAGAGATATCTGCAGCCATGAATTATTTTCAGAAAATATTTATTTAAGGAAAGGCTTTACGTATTGTTGTTAATTCATTGCTTCTCGCAAAACATTATTTTTCTAATATAATTTTCTAACTTTAATTGTTTTCATTCATCATAATTAGTGATTATAGGACGATACTGCTCTTTCATTATGGATTAAAATGTTTTGAGAATACTTCCGTAAGCGAGTTTTATTATTTTGTGCTAATTTTCTATCATAAACAATCTTTAAATTGAAAGGATAGAAGAAATCTTCTTCATTAAAATATTTTCTGATAAATCCTAAGCCTTTAAGTAGAATAATACTAAATAACTTAATTTTCATTAAATGCAAGATAAGCTTAGAGTTCATGTCTTTAAGTCAATTTCTCTTTTATTGTTTCATTTGAAAATTATAATTTAACAAAACACACTCATAAAATATGAGAAAAATATTGTGCTTCTTAGTCTTAGATTATTAATCTCCCCCATTAAGAAATAATTTTCTTTTTTGAAATAAATTATATAATCCTAGGACAAAACTTTCCACGTGAACATGTCTTCAAGTTTCACGAACAGAATACTGTAGGGGAATTTTATTTATTGCTGTAACAGAGGGGCTCAAAAAGTAACAGTGTAAGAAAAGGAAATGTTTAATGGATTTAAAATAAAAGTAAAACAATTCACAGTAGCTTTTTTCTCAAAGCAATTCATTTATTGTTTATTTTATTTATTTTTTTCTTAGAAATCAATGAGAACATACGTTCATCACATCCAAAAATCCGCTCACCATAATTTTTCTGGTTGAGGAGACCATATTCGCCTTCTTTTCGACCAATTCACTAGACTCAACCGATTAATTTATTGTTGCTTGATTTTCAAAATATAATGGAGATATCCTGGTCTCATCATCATTAATGCCTCAACACTAATCAAAATTTTGTTTGGAGAAAATGTTTGCCAAATCAGATTTAATATATGAAGCAGTGTTAAATGTAATTTTTCAAAGTTTACCGCATGAACGAAGGTAACTCCAACTTCCCTTAACTGTAACAACTATCATAAAAATATATTCCTTTTTAACCACTCCCGTATGTTGCGAAATTTAACGTATTTACAATTCTTTAAATAAGGCTGTTAAGGCAACTTTCGGAACAATTATGTATCAATATTTGTTTTAAAGAAGTACTTGTGTATCATACGATTTAATTTAAGTACTTTTAAACTAGAAATTGTGATAAATTCACAAAAGTTATATACGAGTCTCTTATAAATGTATATATAGTACAAATAAATTAAAAGAATTTCAATGTGAGTTTATTTAATAACCTCCTTGTATTAATACTAATCTGTTAAGAGCATTAGCATAATTATTTCCTTATGTTATTAGAAAACAAATGAATATATTAACTATTTTTAAACATTTTGATATTATCATATATATATATATATATATATATATATACACTCATGGACAAAAAAATTAGCGCACCAAGAAGGAGTCGTCAAAATGAATCGAAATCTTACGCACGTAATGACTACTTTGAGATAAGTAAATGATTAGAAAATCAGAGAAAAATAAACATTTATTTCAGGAAAAAGGCAAAAGAAAGAAGGGTTTAATACCCAGTTGAACCCCTGTAGCGCGAATGCACAATGCGATACGATCGGGCATTGAGGCATATAAGTACTGTATGATGTCTTCAGACATTTCGTTCCATATTTGCTGCAACCTTGCCTCTAATTCGTTTAGACTCGTAGGATGCCCAACTCACCGTCCCAAATGATCCCACATATGCTCGATTGGAGACAAATCTGGGATCGGGCAGGCCAAGGATGGGTAGTAACAGTGCGGAGACAGTTTTGTGAACCCTTGCCATATAAGGCCGAGCATTGTCTTGTTGAAAAGTGGCTCATGGAAGCTATTGCATGAGTGGTAAAACATGTGGTTGCAGGATGTCATGGACATACCGCTGGGCTCTCATGGTGCCACGGATCAATACTATGGTTGACCGTGTATTGTAGGCAATGGTACCCCATACCATCACACCAACTGTGGGAGCAATGTGTAAAAGAAAAAGAAAAGCTGTAAAAGAAGAGCTGTAAAAGAAAAGGCAGGATTGAGGCGTTCACCACGGGGTCTCCACACACGAACACGATTGTCATCACTTCGGAGATTGAATCTGGATTTGTCGCTAAAGACGACCTGGATCAATTCCGCTGCAGTCCAGTTTCCTCGTGCGCGGCACCACTCCAAAAGTAGGCGTCGATGGGTGGGGATCAAGGGCAGCACACGTAATGGGCGCCGCGATCCCAAATGTCCTTCAGCCAGGCGCCTTCGTATGGTTCGAGAAGACACAGGGGCTCCTAGTGAAGGTGATACCTGTGCTGGAAGGCGGCCAGGTACCAGTTGGCTGTACGCTTGCATTTCTTATTATGTGGCAGTCTTCTCGACGACTAGTCTGTCGAGGGCGTCTGGACCACTGGTCCCAACACCTCCTCACAACCCAATCAGAGTGGCCTAATTGACGATATACTCGCCTAGCTGACCACCCAGCTTCCATCTTGCCGATGATTTTTCCCCTTTTAAACTGCGGCAGCTGCTTATATTGTCTTCGAAAACGGCGTAATGGCATGTCTACCTCAGCCCTTCCATTGTAAATGATTCAGCACACTCAAACAAGCTTTGGTTACCTTTTTTATACTCCACGGAGAGCGACGTTAAACGCCCTCTACCGGCTATACGTAATGCACAATCACGCTGCATTTCTAATCATTTGCATGTCTCCCCGATGTGTACCTTCATGTCAAGTGGCGTTACGATCCCACAATTATTTCTTTGTGCGCTAATATTTTTGTCCATGAGTGTATATGATAATAGCCATCTAAGAAGAAAATAAGCTAAACCGTAAGATAACAGCCTACTAAAAGGAAGTAGCGAAACGTTGCAAAGTAGTTAAATGATGTCCGACAGGAAACTGATCCAAGTTTGGTGACAATATGCATGACTACACACCTTCAGTTGTACTGTAATCAGGAATTGCTTCCTATATAAGCGTATTCTGGAAGTTTTGGAAAAGTAACGTTCACATTTAGACTTTAAGATGACTTTAATGCCTTGAAAATTTCCACGTTTATATGTGAGAAGACATTTCGCACAGTCAAGCGAGTATTAATCATTGGCAAGAAAGACACGCCTTGTTACTCGTCAGATCTATCGCTCGGAGTATGCTGTCAGAATATTTTAAGAGAAGTGCACGCGATAGCATGGAGAACCAGTTTCCTTTTCTAAAATAACAAGGAAGGCGATGTGGCAAGAAGACCGAAGAATTGTGTGGCACGCACTCATGGATCACACAGTGACTCATTTAACAGTACAATCTGTCATTATTCCACAAATAGTTTCCAGACGCAATTCTTAAGAGAATCTGCAATCCGAGCACCCTTTTCATCTACTGCTCATAACGAAACGTCGGCGATTCCGTCCACAGAGGTGCAAGCCACAGCGACGTTGAATGCCACAGTATGGCAAAATGTAATGTTTAACAATGAATCCGATTTGTTTAGGGGACAGATTTTACCCACGTACGTGTATGGAGGGGCGCAGGTGAACAGAACATTTCCCTTCACACATACGTACGATACACTGTCCACACATCAGGCGTAATGGTCATGGGATCATAGTCTGTGATAAAGGGTCCAATTTAAGTGTGGTACATGGGATTATAACGTGTCAGCGTTATGTTGGTGATACTCTTCGAACACATAGAGGACTTCTCCTAAATGGTTTTTCACGGACAATCGTTATACAAGATAATGAATCGTCTACACAAAGTGCAGGTAGCTCGAGACTTTCCACGTCATGTTTAGATTTTTCCATTGCCAACCTGCTTTCCAGACTTGTCCCCAATATAGTATTTGCGGGACCAACTGCTACATCAGATGCCACCGTGTCATTCTGATATTCTGCTGAACAGTGCACCCGGCGACATTCTGTTGCAGCAGTGCAGTGTAAGAATGGAAATGAGGATTTGCTTCTTTTAGTTTGCAAGACAGGGACGTTGGAACGTAGAAATGATTTCTCTTTTAAGAGACTGAAACTAAAAGTCGATAAAACGCAAGGTCTCTTGAATATTATTGCCGTATCATGGTAATTATGATTACATTTACCTTCGTCTACTCAAAGATACTAATTGCATCACCGATTATTAAACGCTAGTGAATTTATCAAGAGACGGTTTCGTCTTTTTTGAAATATACTTTAACTCCACTAGCCTTCACATAGTAGGCACTGGGTCTGGGAGGGGCCCTTAACTTTTAAATGAAATGAAATTTTGGCTGAGCTGATTTTACTAGTTCTAGGCTTAGAATCACAAAGAAATCTAATTTTAGGAATTTTGATTAGCCCAGCAGGAAGAACAGCTGAAGAATTTAAAGAATTAAAAGTGAGAACTTGGGTTAAAATGGCTCTAGTTCAATGTAAATACAAACACAACGTCCAGAAACGTAGCAGACTTGATAAAAAAAAGTGTAAAGAATATAACATCGCAAGCGCATTATACCATCGTTTCCTGAAAATAGGAGAATATTAATTTGTTCTTCCAAGGGTTAGAAAGATATTTCTTAGATAAAAGCTGAAATTTCAATATATTTCTTAGCTAATGAAGCTACATAATAATTAACTTATGCAAATGATGAAGAATTTAATTGTTACGGAACCGTAAAGGATTTAGAACTGAAAAAATAGGAACTTTACGGTTACGAAAGTTTAGTAAATTCTAAAAGAGCTAGACACGAAGATAATGAATTCCATATACTGGTAAAATTGAGTCTATTAGTAAATGTTATTACTATCGATAATTGTAAAAAGTTAATAATTTTAAAACTATTTGCAAATTAATAATTTTGGACAAGCTTTCCAAGTTTGGACAAGGAAACTACGACTGATATTGAAATTAAAACAGGTAAAAATTGACTAGAGTCAAGGGTTTTACAAGGAGGATTAGAGACAAGGGTTATACAAGGAGGATTAGAGACAAGGGTTATACAAGGAGGATTAGAGACAACGGGATTAGTTACTAAAAACGTTTGGCATAAATTTCGTAAATAAAGACTTATCATTAACTAAACTACTCCATTTTCTTGCAAAAATATTCTAATTTTTGAGAAAACCAAAATATGTTCATCTCATGTGAGTGAAAACACAAAAAGAATTAATTCCCCATCTCCAAAGCGTACTGAATTTGCTTAAACTTTTCACAACTCGCTAAAACGGGCGCTCAAAGGACGGAAATAAAACCTTAATGACAATTTAATCTCTTCAAAGAAGAAGAAATGCTAGCTAGAAATTTAGGTAGTAAACATGTCTCAAAAGTCGAAGCTACACTCTTCAAGCATGATCAAAGTGTAAACATTACTACCACTGGAAAAGAAGTGTATGTCATCGGAGATTCAGGGACTTAAGTATGCGTTTAAAACCATAATATATTTTGAGTTATAAACACAGTTTTTGGATGGCCTGTAACAAATTCGACCTAGAAATATTACAAGACATTTTTTCCCCTTTATTTTTAATTTTTTCCATAGTCTCCTTGTAAATCCACACACTTTTCCCACCGATGTTCCCATCTCTTTGATAAGTATAAATAGCACTCGGCGTCTTTCTCTGACAAATAATTATTTAGAAAGCTAATGACATCCTCATTTGATGAAATTCTTTGTCTTCTGAGTGAATTTTTAAATTAGTCACTCCAGGTAGTTCTGGTGAGTAAGGAAGATGATCAAACCAAAATTCGTATATTTTAGCCGAGGGAACCACCGAGGTGCGGAACGATGTATTATATTCATGATATAAAATTTGCTTACTGGATATGTTATTCGATGATACAAAATTTGTTTACTGGATATGTAGCCGTTTTTCCATAGTCCTACCTTCAATTTATTAAGTAATACTGCGTAGTACACTCCTTTAATTTCCCCCCCTGTTTGGATATAATTGATTAAGAATAGTTCATGACTATTCAATAATGCAGTCGCATTACTTTCCCAGCCGAAAAAACAGTTTTTGTTTTTTCCAGCTGATTGCTCTTTTGCAGTCCACAATTTTGACTATATTTTTGTTTTGGGCATATAATGATGAATCCAAGATTCATCCACACTAATTAATAGGTGCCTAAACTCTGATTTATTACGCCTAAACTGCACCAACATAGTGCTGGAAATATTCGTTTGAATTAGTTTTTGGTCTAACGTAAGCAAACGCAGCACCCAAACCTCATACATCTTTCTCAAGCTGAAACCGAGATTCAAACACGTTCATTAGACATATTCATAGCATCTGCTATCTCTCTTATTTTGATTCGTAGGTCCACTATCACTATTTGGTGAGCTTTACAGGTATTATCGTCAGTGGTTGCAATTATAGAACGTTCCGAACATTCATTGTGGTAAACGAAGGTACAGATTACCATATACAGCATCTAACTCATCTTTGATTTCAAAGAGCATATTTTCCTTTAAAAACAAATATTTAATGACAGCTGGATACTCGATTTCTTTAATTTCCAAAAAAAATATTCACACCGAATTACTCAAATGATTATCAAACAACAACTGAGAGTCCAAAATGGCTGAAATTTTGTGTGTACATAGTAAAAGATATACAACCACCATCCCCTAGGTTTTTATTCACGAGTGCTTTCATCTTCATGCTAAGGCTGGAAACGTTTCAGACAACCCACGTATCCCAAACATACTGTGTGGTTATAATTAAACTTACGCGATTCAGAGGCCAGTAGAACCTACTCTACTTATCGGATTGTCATGAAATATATGCTGTATGGACCATGCGGAAATGATTTCCACAATACGAATTAGTACAATGTTCTACCACCAGGTGGCGTTTATCGAATTTCCTTATACAAATCCGTAATACCTCTATATAAACTTGCAATCATAGCCAGTAAATCATTCAGCGTGCGTTTGTTATAAGTAATCATACCCTTACAACAAAAAAAATCAAGCTTTACTGGTAAAACTGTTTTATCAAAACGGCAGTAACCACATAGCTGCTCTACTTGAATATCGTCGCTTAAGGGATCTGAAAAAGTCCCCATATCCAGGATTGGTTTGAGGAAGTTGATCAAGGAATTTGAAGAGACTGGATATTTAGGTGTGCTGACCGGGAAAGGACGGAAACCGGTTGGGACTAAAACTGTCGAAGAACTGTCGCTGAGGTGGAAAGAGCCTGCAGTTCCATTCATTCTTCAGCAAGTGATCAATCAGTGTCACGCGAGTTGCATACATTCCTTGATATACAATACGATTCCTTGATATACAGTACGAAAAAATCTGAGATTCAATTTAAAATAGCACATTTTTAAGATCCAAATGATGCAAACGCTGAAACCACAAGATCACAAAACGCGCCTTGAATTTGCTTGCCAATTTTTTGCGAGAATGGAAGTTGATGACGCGTGTCCTTGGAAAATTCTATGGTCAGATGAGGCACACTTTTATTTAGATGGAGCTGTGAATAGTCAAAATTGCTGCAAATGGGGTACTTCACCTCCTAATGTCTAGTATCAACAACCATTGCATTCTATTGATTTAAATGCTGATTTTATCCTCGGACCTTTTTTCTTTGGAACTCTCACTCCGCAAAATCCTAAGAGATGTTCTGTCAAGAGTACACGGGGCAGTGAACTCCTTCGACCGCAGGCCATTCCTGCTTTTTAGGAGAGACAATGTTTGTAAACCATTATCTTTATTCAAGAAAGAGTAACTCATCACATTGGGCACCAAACCAAATTGCTACTTAGAGCTAACTTTGGCGATAATCGCGTAATATCCAGGCTTTTTTCATATCTTTTGAAAGAGACGGACATGGTAAACTGGATAATTAGATGACCATTAAGACATTATTGCTATGTCTTCATGTTTCTGAAATATTTGTCTTTGTCTTCTGAAAGTTTGTAATAAAATAGACTTTCGCCCAAATGCACTGCTCAAAACAATTAAAGGATATCTTAAGTCTTATATAAAATAACAGTATAGCCGAAATTTTTTTTTGCAGAAAATGGAAGAAGAGAGTCACAAATGCAAATGTTTCTCATTTTCAAACTTCGGAGTATACAAATTTGGAGTCTGATGTCAAAAGCGACGCCTTAGCAGCAGCAAATGAAATTTGCTTTTCAAATTAACGGAAGACAAAGCGGAAAATAATGATCGACATTCAATAAGTGTGTTGTTTCGATGATTGTGATGTCTCAACGAAGGCATTTAACCGATTCAGAAGCCTGGAGAATTTCTGGATGATTAGAGGGAGGCCAAACACAAGCCGAAAATGCAGAAGCTACTGAAGTTGCACAAAGTGTGATTTCCAGAATCTGGAACCGTTTCTTGGAGACAGGAAGTGCAGGCCGAAAACCAGGGCAAGGTCAAAGACGTGCAACAACTTCCAATGAAGATAGATAATTAACACTAACGGCTCCGAGACACCGAAGTATGAATGCCACTCTTCTTCAGCAACATCTTCGCTCGGCTACTGGCAACACAATTTTGACTCAAACTGTCCGAAATTGACTCCACGCTGTAGGACTGCATGTTCGCCGACCAATGGTATGTGATATACTAAGAGCAAGACACTATCGTGCCCGTCGGGAGTTGGCAACCGAGCATGTGAACTGCAGGAGAAATGAATGGCGCAATGTTCTTTTCTCTGACGAATCCGATTTTTCTGTTCATCCTGATGATAGGCATAATTTTATCCGGAGGAATCGTGGCGCTAGAAATAATCCTGCGTTCGTGCTTGGAAGTTTCAGAGTTGGCGGAGGTGGAGTGATGGTTTATGTTGGCATCTCCATTGATGGAAGCACCGATCTCTACATCATTCGAAATCATGCTAAGTAAATGCATTTTTTTTCTGCTAAACATGCTTGATTTTTTTCTTATATAACCTACAACGTCTGTTGATCACGTATCAATCATATAAACAATTTTTCAGCCGCTTAATCAACCCAAAACCTCAATATCCATAAATTGTTTTGAACAGTGTATATAAATGTCAATATATTTAACAAGAGATGGTATCATCCTTTTTTGAATTATTCCTAAGCACTCCAATATATATATATATAGATATATAATATATATTGATATATAATATATATATAGAATTGCATGAATACTTATATTTAAAATATCGAACAGCACACAATTTTTACAATTATCAACGTAAGAATAGGAAATCTGCTAGGCGCGCACTGAGCTTATTTGAATCTCAAAATCATCTCTAAACGTTGTGAAAAATCTTGTGACCAGGATATTGTTGAGGGTTTGTCTTTCTCATGTGATAGAGAATCGAAGTTGCAAGTTTTGGCTCCCTGTGTAACACCATTGTATAATAAATAAGAGAAACCAAAAGAAAATAAACCATAAATATGTTCTTTATTTAGTGTGTGTGCATGGAAAGATATGAAAAGTACTTACGATAAACTTGAAGAGTGAATTTCCTCGTGGTTTCTCTGCCGTCAACTACAGCGGAGCAGATGAAAGTGCCTTGGTCTTTGTATCGAACTTCTTCAACGACCAGTTCCAAGCCCAAAATATTGTGAGCCGATGGTTCAACGTGAACTCTGAAACAAACAATACATTGAGTATCTTTCGAAAACAAAACATTCTTAAGGATGAAAAAAAAATACTGATATTTTAATTTATCTGTATATAACCACAATCTTTCATTTTTCAAGCGTACAATTTACCTGAATTTTGAAAAAATCAATTAAAATTATCATTAACCTGCATTTCCATTAATCGCTGTACTGCGCTATTTTGTAGTAAATATAAATATTTTTATTCTATTTGTAATGTAATGTTTCTGCAGAATGTGGTTATCTAATATATTCAAAAATAAAATATAAATGTTTGAAAAATTAAAATCCGAATCTTAGTGATCTCTGTAATTTTGGAGGGAATACTCCTTTTTTGAAAAAAAAAATACACATTCACGATAGCTATTTAAAAATAAGAATATCCAAAATTTTCTTTCTGGGTTCGAGTTTCAATTTAATCTGCTTATCAGCAAAATGTATAAAGATAAATAGCGGAAAAGGAATGTTCAACACAGATTTGGTTTAAAAATCACTTCTAATTTTATTTTATATTTAATAATCATTAATTATTTGACCTCAGTGTATTATTCGTACAAATATAATACATGTACAAAAATGTTATTGCTCAAATTTTTTATTTATGTTTCTCTCTATCTCTCTTCTCCCTTTCTCTTTCTATCTTTCTTTTTATAAATTTATTTATATAATTCATCGAAAGCCTGGAAATAAGTTCATATAAATTTAAAGTTAGCACGAATATTTATTACACAAGTCTTAAATAAAAAAAAGAAAGAAATATAAGCACACGCAACACAGTTTAAGTGTATCATACGAAATGCGACAACATGAGAATAAAAATTTTGTTCAGGTACCGAAAAACATTCTGTAAAATCATTGGAATTTTATTACATAGGAAATTATGAGTAATATGTTCAAAAACCACATAAATGATACAAATGTAAGTAAAAAAGCTTTTGCGAGGTATTCAAAAATACTTAGAAATTTATAAAACACTACATTTGAAAGCAAAGATATTCGTGTTTTTAATGACTGGTATGAAAAGATTATTTAAAATGATTACAAAGAATTAGTGAGTAAGAGAGGTTATATAATTCATTTAAGTAAGTAAAATCCTTTCAAAGTATAAAAAGTTCCAAACAATAATATCTTTCGAAACAATCTTTATTCTTATTTAAGTTTCTCATTTAAAACACATTTTTGCTTCGACGTCCTTAAAGTGAAACTACTGTTCTGATTGTTGATTGTTAACGAAGATATAGAAAAATCTATGAATTAAAATTCAATTTTTATGAAATTTATATATAGTAAACATCTGATCAGAAGAAAATCTAAACTTACTTCTTAATGTTTTAATGGTATTACATTAAGCAAATATAATTTTGGTTGTTGTGTTCTAAAAATACACTTGAGATATTTCAGATTTTTTTTAAATACACCGATTAAATTTTACAGTCTCCTAATATTAATTTATATTGTAGACACTACTGTTTCAAAAATACAGAAAACGTATATGCATAGCTTTTGTATTTCAGTAACTAATCTTATTATCCAATTAATAGTTATTTGCATGTAAAATACATTTATTCCACTATAATAGTTTATTAATTTCTAAATATCCAAAAATGAAATAAAAAATGAACTAAGGGTATATGATAAATATTTTTTTTTATCTTTAAGGAATTTAAAAAGCAAAAAGGGTTCTATTTTTCGGTCCTTTATTCTTCTAACTAGACATGCTAGTGGGCATTACATTTTAATCAGAAATTTGTTCTTGTGCCTCAAAAGAAATTTCACTTCATTAACTAGCTTAAAAAATAATTCTGAAACTATACGTAGATTTTGTAATAATGCGTAAAGTTTTGAAAGCAATCCTTCATTGTTTATAGCATTTAAATTGATCATGAGGTGCATACTTAATTAAAATATTGGAATCGATATTTTATAGTTTCTGGATATTTTAAAGAGAAAATTGCGTTTAATGCTGTGCACAAAAGAGCTGCAAAAATCATAAGTAAATGCATTATTAATATTAAGGTTATTTAATGAGAATATACAAATATGTCTATTCTTAAAGATTTCTGGTAGACGGATAGACAATAAAATTGTGGGTTATCGTAAATAATCTGAAATTTTAAAGAAATAAAAAATAACTACCTTATCCGAATTCTTCAGAGATAATTGGTTATTTCAAACTATTTGTGTAAAAAGGCAGCGCATTTACTCTGAGATTTGATATAATACGGGATCTTCAAATTATACATTAGAAAAAGTTATCATTTATACATACATCTACATCATTAAAAAACATTAAAAATTATTTGCATTTTTTTAAGAAAATCAAAATTGTATGAAATGATATTATGAAAACGCTTTTTTTATTGTTTAGATATAAAAATTGTTAACTAAATTCAAACAGACCCTACTTCGTTAGATGCCAATTCAGTATAAAGCGATTGCAGTATTTAATTCACGTTTGTGATACATTTAAATCGGAATATACAAGTAAAACTGCACATTAATGACAAGACATATAATATTACACGATGTCGAAACAGTAATTGAACATTGTTTCCTGCTTCATTGCTCCATTCAATATCATGCATTACAACTTTAACTGAGATGTTCTTAAATGTGATGAATCTGATTTTGTGAGAGGATTACATATTATTGTTTAAAGCTTAATTTTTCTTGTAATTTCTCTGTAATTTATATATTAAATGTCTAGTTCTGGTATTTATATTTGAACTGCTAATTAGCTTTTTGTAACACAAGAAATCATATTTCTGTTTTTTAATTTTACATATGTTTCAAGGGTAGACATATGATCAAAATAAATATTTTTATTTCCAAATTGAAATCAATTTTGTAATTTAAAAGATTACACACGCAAAGATATATTATATACAGATGGAGGACAAAATAATACGAACACCTGTGAAATAATTGAAAATCTTTAATAATAGGAGTTTGGACCACCCTTTGACTGAAGTACAGCTTTAAGGTGACGTGGGATAGATATTACATAAAGGTCATGGACAATATTTAAAGGAAAGAACAGAAAAGAAAGGATTATTTAAAGGATTTAAATTTTCTCTTGCAGAACGGTCTCTAATTCCGAAAGGCTGGATGGAGGTGGAAATCGGGAACGAAGTTTAGACTCCAAATATTCCCATAAATGTTCAATAATATTCAAGTCCGCTGACTGAAAGAGATAGGCAAGATGTTCAACTTCATCGTCATACTCTTCGAACTATGCTTGAACACATCTAACAGTGTGGATAGGGTCTTGAAAAAGCGGTCGCTCTTCATAGAATACAGTGTGGACAAAATGATGGACATGATCTCCTAGAATGCTTAGATAGTGATTGAATTTGATACTCCCATGCAGAATAACAAGTAGTCCAAGACCGTACCATGATATCTCACTCCATACCATAATGGAGCCCCCTCCCCCATGCTTCACAGTCAGCAAGAGGCATTCAGGATTAAACGCTTCTCTGGGCGTTCTCTAGACATAAATGCGTCCGGTCGTCTAAAATAGGATGAATGACGATTTATCTCACCATATTACCTGTTGCCATTGCTGTGGGGACCAGCCTTTGTGATCGCTGCACTTTGGCGTCGCTTGTAAGCATTAGTTGCTGTCACCAAGGGCTTGCGAATTGCCACTCTGCCATAAATGTCCGCAGCATGAAATTTCATTTTGAAAGTTTTTGTTGAAACGGTGTCCTAGACATGATTGCCCATTTCGAATGTTATCTCGGATAACGAAGGCTTATCCTTTAGGGCTACTATCAAGCATCAAGACCTATCTATCCCTATCAGTAAGCTTTGATTTTAAGCCATCGTCTTACCTTTTTTCGTGTACGCTGTCATAACCCCTGCTACCGTACTCTGTACAAACCCCAAAAGGTTTGCTGCTTCCGTAACCGATGCTCCACTTAAACGCGCTCCAACAATAATTCCTCTTCGAAACTTGGAGATTTTAGACATTTCAACCTATCACAGACAGTTTGATAGACGCATGCAATACAGGTGACTGCTGTTGAGAGATAGATACTTTCCTCTTTACGATCACTAGATGGCAGACTTATATTGCAGATGGTGCGGCTGTACTGCAGGTGTGAAGCAGGTGTGAAATATGTCATACTTTTTCACAGCTGTTCATATTATTTTGTCCTCTCCATCTGTATGTATATATATATATATATATACAATATACACCATAGCCCCAGAGCACAACGATCCAATTGATTAACGAGCCGAAGGATCCCTTTTTCTAAAATTCATGTGACCTTGACCCAATCCTTCACAGAGTCCTTGAGTTCTTCGTCCGACTTAAGCGCTGACCCTTTCAGATGTTTTTTCAGGGGATCAAACACATGACAATCGCAAGGCGACATGTTCGGGCTATGGTCAAGCTGCTCCTACTTGAACATGATCATTTCCGCATGTGGGACCCTGGAGACATTATCATGGAGCCGAGCCATATCATTCGTTATCAGCCATGGTCTCTTGTTCTTAATGGACCTGTGCAGGCTTTTGACTGTCTCAATCGTCGAATTTTGTAATGTGAACTCCATCATATCCTAACACACACTGCAACACCAATTAGCCTCTCCTCTCTCTTGCACTTGAGAGCGCCCACGCATGATCTGATCCACACCGGAGACTCCATTCACATCCCTCGATGTATCGCTACGTTCTCCCATAGTGACATGTTATATGTTAACTGTTATTTTGTTACGACGTTTCGTACCTAATCATTTGAACATCCCATATACATGTAATTGTTTTTGTAAGCAAGTAAAACTTTCAACAATGTATTTAGAAGTACTATATAATACATAGCATTTATATAAATCTAATCAATATAACCTTTTAATAAAATTCTTAAAATGAAATAAGTTCTTACAAAATACAAATTTATCAAAGAAATTGTTTAATAGATTTCGCAAATGGGTGTAGATAATTACATGTTCTTAAGAGGTATTTAAAAACCCTTGAATATTTCCTTCCTAAATTTATCTTAAAGTAATTATAAGGTATTCTATGTACCTTTTTTTCTTAAAATTATCTTTAAAAATATAGTAATCATTCAAGATTTCATGGTGCTGATAAATTAAGAAGTTAAATAATCCGTTTTGTTTTATCAGCTTCTGAACACATATTAATTTTTCTTCCAAACTCTACTTTTGTTATAACTTAAATCAAATTAATGGATGCAAAAGTTGTTAATAAATCTTTGAATGTTTTATTGAATTAAATTCTTTTTAATATTAAATTATCTTTGTTTTATTACTTTATCTCAACATTGTTCTTAACAAAAATACGTAACATGCTTACTAAAATATTTAAATATAATAAATGATTTACTTATCTATTACAGAAATTGAGATAAATCTATTATAACAAGAATAATAATTTAATAAAAAATTAAAATATTCTTACTGAGAGGAATTTTGTTCTCTAGACTACTAGGAATGCTGGTTTCAGCAAGTAAAGAAAAACGAGTAATTACGTTGAAGTTTTGTGTAGAAATAGTTAATTTAATTAAAATAAACACTTTATTACTATGGGATATTTTAATTTTTCTGAACATTTAACAAACTAAGAAACCAATTTGGCATTTAACTTCAATAAATGTATCTTATACAACTTTTATAAATTTGTATTTGTTAGGAAATTAGACTTTTTTCGCATTTTAACCCTATTAAGATAAAAAAAAAAACTGAATATTTGTTTGTAACTGAATTAGGAAAATCAACTCTATAATTAGAAAATATCATGAATTATAAAAGAATTTCGTATATTGCAGTTGTAGAAATAGATATTTTTTTTAGTGGGAAATCTGCACGATTACTTTTTTCAAGAAGAATTCTTAGTTAACATTTGTATATATTTATTTTAACATATTTTTACCAAAAAATATGTTAATATAAATATATATAAATCAAATTATATATTTTAATGTAAACTACAGTTAATAATTTAATAAATTAAATTATTATATTTTAAATATATTACATTTGGTTAATGTTAATTCTTATACATTCCCCTTAATGCATTTATATTCTTCTCTTGTGAATAGAATGTATTGTTTTCATTTAATACTTTAGTCTAAAATATATTAAAAGTAAGGAAAGCAAAAGCTATACAAACTGTAAGCATTTTTTTAGTTATATATAGAAATTTTATACTCGTATAACCTTCCAATTCAAAATGAAAGCTCAGTTGTTTCAGATAAAATTTTAATTACTTGGAGTTTTTAAAATATACTCACTTTACAATTAATAAGAGAAAACATATTCAAAATTTAATACACTGTTTTCACCAAAAGCGCTCCATACTCATATACCGTGATCAAATAAAATAAGAAATGAATGTAATAAATGACACACATAATAAAAGACATTACCTTCCTTTAGTGTGCGTGATATCCTTTCCATTTGGAGTTTGCCAAGCGAGTCGAGTTGCTCCACTGCCTGGGTCAGGTATGCAGGTAATAAAAAAACTATCTCCAGTGAAGAAGGCATAAAAATCTCCAGGTGGTTCTAGTCTCAGATGTGGCGATGTACCATCTGGAAGAAGATAAAAAGTAACACATGGTGGTCAATGTTATTTGAATAATAAATCACAGAACATCACTAGATAATTAAGAAATGCGTGCAATTCTATTTATCTAACGTTAAAAGAAGAGAACAGTTAAAATGACATTTTTTTGTTGGTTAGGAGAGTTATATTTTAGCTAGACTCTTAAGGATATAATTGAATTAAACTAAGCAAACATGAAAGGGGGAATAATATGTTAAAATAAAAAGTATAAAGTGAAAAGGAATTTCGCCTTTTTATAATGCGACTTCTTATTTCGACTCTCTCTTATCTAAATAGTTTCAGAATTAGGAAAATTTATTTTATCTAAGTGAAGTAGTAATGATAAGTTTCAAGAAAAACGAATACAATAATCATATCAAGCTGTTTGCTCTAGATTTAATTTTAGTTTATGTTTTCTGGATAGTTTAAAAGTTTTAGTAATTATGTTAAAACTATTTTTTAAATTAATGCTCTTGAAAAGAAGAAAAGTAACGTGTAAGATTTTTAGTTTGAAAAAAGAATACTTTCAGAAATATATCTCTATGAATACATTTTGATTATAAGGTTAATTAAAATTTTTGTAAGCTAACTGTTCAATCACGTCGGTATACTATCTTATTGTAGGAAATCATTGATTAATTCAGTACAGATATTTACTTTTATTTGCAAAAATGCAATTCTGACTTAAATTTTTATTATGAAAAAAACTTAATGTATTCTTTTAAGAAATGTTTTTCAAATAAAATAGTATGATTGAAAATATTTCATAAGATAATAATTAAGAAAAACAATTAGATAACAACATTTGTAAATCTATGTATTTATTTATATGCTCTGTATTTATACTGTGTAATTTTAAATACGTTTTTACAAAAGATTAAAGAATGAAAATTGTTGTTTAAAACGCAAAAATAATTAAAAGCTGTATGCAAGCAATTTTAACAAAAGTGCTTAAATTATACATATTGAGATTTGATTCCTTATTAACGTCGCACTGAGAAGCAGCACAAGATCTATGGAAAAGAAAGATCATAATTTTGAGCCTCAGTCAAGTGACGTGGATGATATCAAAGCTGGTAACTCACTCTCCAAACATCCACACAACACCCGTGTGATGAATTCAGACCTCGATTAGATTTAACTTGCATCAGTATCACTAAACGTTAGGTCATGTAAATAATACATAAGAAAAATACTTGAAATGAAATAATTCTTCAAAAGAAATTTTTTATATGGTAAATTACTATAATTAATTTTTGCACTGAATATTTTAATTGACATAATAAATTATGTACATATTTAAAAAAATGTATTGAACATGTATGTTTCTATTTTTCTAGTTTGTAATTGAAAACAAATCGCATCTGAATATTGAAATGTAATAAACTCTTAAGTTTATAGATTTTAATCTTATTTATATTTCAATTTTAATTTTATTCTGATATTGAGAAATACGGGCATCAATATAACTTCCAAAATTCCATGCAGCACCAATATTAAATCTAGAATTATTTAATTCAGATGTATGTAATACGCATCTTAATTTAAAATTTTGTTGTAATAATAGCCTTCTAACTTAAAGTACCGAAATTGCTTCAAAACTGGCATTGTTGAATTTATATTTATTCCAGATCTATATATATATTTGAAGATTAATATCTATTTAAATTTCAGAATTAAATATGTAAATTTCTTTTGTAAAAAAAAGATATTTCCAATTTTTATAGATCATGAGACACCATATTCTCATAAAATTCGATTTCAGATATTGTCACAAAAAAAATTGTGGATATATTTAAAAATGTCTGCAAAATTCTCGAGATAAAAAAATTTTACTACATTTGAGTCATACCCTGAAAGCTCAGTATAAACAATCAGAGGGACAATAACTATATAAAAGTAGACAAATGAATCCGTTACTTCATTGACATGGTTTCCGTAATGATAAAAACCTCAAACTTTATAGTACAGTTTCTTCAAAAGTAATAATTCTGTTTACATGCAATTCTGCCCGCAAAGGAAAAATATATACAATAATAAGAGTTAAATATGTATTCCTGTCAACTAAAGAATTTTGAACTATTTTTTTAATCAACATCGTAAGGGATTCTTACTGAAATTTAATACTATAATTATCGAAATTTCGAAAACATCAGTAGAGATAATCAAAAGTAAACTGTTAAAGATAATTAAACATTATATATTTTTGACTAAATATATGGAGAAATAATTTTAACAGATTCAAAGTGTAAATATTTGTTTCAATAGCTATGAAGAAAGAGCATACCACAGATTTTTAATTTAATAATACCGCACGAAAATTCTAGTAAACTAATATTTTTACTGTGTTAACCAAATATATAAACTAAATGAGGTTGTTATATTTAAGAGCTGGTAGTTAAATTAGAATTAAAATTTATCACTTCTTACATAAATTTATATCGTTATTGTTACTAAAAATAGTTTGAATAGCAACAACAGGTTATTCGTAAGACATCAATCTATTTTTTATGAAATGCAAAATTTTCAACACTTTATATGTATATATATATATATATATATATATATATACGAAATACCACTGACTGACTCATCACAAGATCTCTAAGACTATACAACCAATTGATTTGAAATTTAGCATAGTTAAGAACAGATTTTACGGAACTCTTATCCAAAATGTAATTTTCATTCGTTAATCAACTCTTATCAGTCGGATATGTAATTTTGGCGATTTTATCGCCAAAAATGACATGACCGACGCCAAACGGAATATATTTTTTTATATGTATACTGTGTATTGTCACCCATTAAGTTTACTTGGTGAGATTTGCGCGTGCGGAATGGAAAAATACCAAATAATTTTATATTGAAGCGCAGATGGAGGATTGGCAAGATTTCGTGCATGTCGAAAATAGGAAACGTACGTATTTAGCGATAGAAAGAAATGAATTTGGAATCCCACGGTTGGTGAAAGTGTTGTTTAGCTCTAAGACTTAGCGGGATTTTGAAAAATTCTAAAATGGCTTATTTTTACGGAGTAACATACACGCAAGACAATCTTCATGTACTGGAGGACCTCACTACATGCATGAACGAACTCAAGAGGCTATGACTTATGTCAGACATTTTGGACGTCCCGACTTGCACGACTTTTTTTAAGGATTGCAGTCACTTGCAATCCTAAATGGTCAGATATCAAAGATGTCTTGAGGCAAGAACAAAAATCTGATGATAGACACGATGCCATTGCGAGGGTATTTCATTTGAAAGTCAAGCACGTAATGAATCTTCTGAAAAAAGTTTGCATCTTTGGCAATACTAAGTGTAACATGTATACGGTGGAATAATTTTCATCCATATTATATATATATATATATATATATATATATATATATGGGGTGACTTTTTACTAAAGTTTTTTATTTTTCTTATATATTTGAATGTTGAGGATAATCATTATTGCAAACAATCAATTTCTTAAGATTTTAAATTTAGATTATCATTAAAGTTTTAAAAACTGAAATTTTTCTTGATGTATTACGTATTGGTTCCAAAATATTATATTATCGTCTGTCCAGTGAAGCGGGCGGGTATTAGCTAGTATAGTTTTAAAAGTAGTTATTTTTTTTAAATATAAGATCTTACTGCTTAGCATCGTGTCAAAATGTTTAGTTTCTATAGTTGATCAGAAAAATATTTTCGAATGAGATGGATTCTAATCACATTTTTCTTTTCTTTATCATGTAAAGAGACACTGATACATTGATACATAGTGAGAAACCACTAATTTAACCATCTCACTTTGTCCCACTCTGTAATACTGACTTTTGGAGAAATGTAGTTTTAAAATCAATTGCATCCACCTGTATATTCAAATGGAGGAATTCTTATTTTTCAGAAAAGACATGATTTAATTACGCATTATCAAAACACTTTCAATAGTATTTAAATGTTGAAGAAGTATTATTATTTGACAGTTAGAAATGGTAATGCTTATCATAAATTTGAGGAATTCAAAATTTATATCAGTTTTTAATTATCATTTATGCTTAATAAGTATATCTGTAATTTTATGTATAAACATATTATTCTTTTTATATTAAATACGGACATTAATTTTACTAGAAGACTCTTAACTAGATTGCTAGCTTTTGATAATTTAATACCTTTGAAATGTTTCAAAATAATATAAACAATATCAAAATTAATAATTTATCGCGAAAAAATAATTTATTAATAAATAAAATAGGGGAATAACACATTAATGAGGTAAAGTGTTTCATTTGATTGGGAAGTAAATGATTAGGAAGGTGCTGATTTTTCTTTAATTATAATATCAAAATTATATCATTAAAATGTGAAACTATGTAAACAAAGAAATACCAAAACAATTTGCAGAAGTTTGTTTCAAAGTAATATCAAAATTTACTTTGTTTTATAAGCTTATTGTAGATGTTTTTTTATTCATCAGTAATCTCCATAACTATTGGTTTGAATATTCTACGCGAGAATGTAGTTGAAAAATAGAAAATTACCATAAAAATTATTCTCTATAATAACATTCTTTACTCAAAAAAGGAAAACAGGTTTTACTAACACAAATAGCATATGAAATATTTTTTTCAATTATGCGGGGTTTTTTTTGAAAATCTTATACAAAGTAGTTAACTTATTGCAGTATAATCACAATAAAACTTTTATAAATAGTCTATTTGGTTTAGGCTATTAACTTTAAAATTGTTCTTTAATTTCCAACCCTTATCTTATTAAAAGTTTTAATTTTTCATTGAAATAATATAATGGCCTTAAAAACTGATAACAAATTCACTAATAAATTATTGTAACATTTGTAAGAAGGCTAGATATTAAGATATTTTTAAGACACTCTTAAAACAATTAATTACTAATATCTTTATTATGGAACACATAATCCATTTATACATATTAATATTTAGGGTTTCCCCAGACTTCAATGTCAATAACAAATAATAATTTTTACGTAAATGTCCTTATAAAATTGCAGAAACCTGAATTTTATATTGTTTACAATTTAAAGAAATTTCTTTTCAACTCAAACTAACATTTTTGAGACCCTACAAAAGTATTAATTATTCTTAAAAGTATTAAGTATTAACTCTCAAGCATAAAATCAGGATGAGATGTTAAATTTCTTACCGATGTGTAAGTTGAAATAGATGCGCTTCCTAGGAATCCATTATGGAATATGAAGCAATACTAGGAATATGAATTTTTCTCTCAACTACATTGACTTTAGAAGGATAATAGATATATTAAATTCTAATGGGAAATTTGCATTAAATGTATTGTGAAAAGTTATACCTAGTTCAGAATAATATCAAAAACTCCATGAAAATAAAATGTTCTTAATATTTCGGCAAACAAATAAATTTATATAATTATCGAGTTAAATGTATATAGATCTTTCATATTTTTATTACTTTCAATAGGAATGATTAGGCCACTTTAAGCAATTTTCTGTTTCACTTAAATTAATAATTAGCTACATTGCACATATGATAAATTATAAAATATTTATGTGCTCGAAACTTAATCAGTAACAGTAAGAAGAATTAAAATTTAATCATTTAAGAATTCATTATTATAATGTTTTTTTAGTTCTAGAAATAGTTAAAAATTATAAGTAATGCATATTTCTTACTGAAAAAAATCCTACATTTTATGAAATTTTATTTCAATGGAAAAATAATGCTTAAGAAAACAATTAAATTTTACAGAAGAGCAAAAAAGTCTTTAAAAACTGTAACATGTCTGTACTAATTTTGAAAATGATAACCGAAAAAAATTCTTAAAAGTATTATATTACCGTTCATTAATGAATTGCTAGTTCAATGTCTGAATCGTTAGCAAGTAAAACAAAGACCTTAGCGTTTAAAAGCTTCCCCTATGAGAATAATTTAATTAGTTGATTGTGCTCTTTTCAATTCTTATCACAGAGAAAAAAGTGTTAACACAGTTGAATTTAAACATTTTTTTCTCTACAATTTTGATTAATATCATTAAACTAAATTGCTTCGCTGAACAGCACTCTTTCTAGTTTTTTGGTCGTTATTCAATAAAAATATATTTTACAATCTTTCGAATTTTTTCAGAAGGTAATTGATCTTCTTCTTTTTTTAAAAAAAAAATGCTAGTTAAGTAAGGCAACAGATGATTCGTAATGAAGGAAGTAAATTTAACAAACAAACATAAGTATAACTTCAGAATATATATACCAATGAAATTTCAAATCTTATATCCATATGAATATTCATATGAAAGAAAATTAATGAACCCATTGAATTTTATGGTTTTATTCAAAAATGTTAATTAAAAATTTAAGATCTGTATATGACTTTTAGAACTGGGGAATAAATAATTTTTAATAACAGCAGTTTTGAAATAGAGAATAGAGTCAATTTTACTGTTTCCAAGTTTTCAAAGATTTCATTCAAAGATGTTTCAATAAACAAAACGTAATTTAAATGTTGTCATCTATGTACATTGAATTGATTTTTCAAAAATACTCTGTGAGTATTTTCCACTTTATGGTTATTTAATTATTATATGGTGTCAAATATTACCTTATAAGAGTGTTAAAAAACTTTTAACATTCATATATGGTAACACATGATATTTTATAACGTAGAACAGTGTTACTATTTTCTTCTTCATCTGTTATGCAAATAAGTGAGAGCAATCATATATATAGAAAATATTTCCCTTTCACACAGAAATTAAATAATGTATTTATTAAATTTCAAGTAAACGTAATTACCTAACGCGTATTAAGGAGTTTTAAAAGCTCTATATTTCACATGATATGGGAGTTCCAATAGCAAAAGGAGAGAAACAAGATTGTAAATTTTAAAAGTCACGTTGCTTATGAACTGCATTTTTATTGAACTATTTATCATATTCTAAGAAAAGAATTTTTTATGCTCGACAATTTCAGGCCCAAAATTAATTTTGCTTTTAAAATGCATAAGGCTGCAGTTTGGATATAACTACATAAGTCAATGTATTTCTGATGAAATGCTTAATAATTTACTTATGCGCTTCTGACTAAAATGATCGAGAAAATTGATAAATAATACATATGAATACCTGCAGGTTTTTTAAAAAACTTTCAAGACAAAGTTTGGATAATGAAAAATCCCAATGATTTAAGTTTCATAGTTAAAATAGAACTTTATCCATTTCACTACTGGAGGGAGAAAAAAGAAATGCTTCCCTGATCACGCAGCTTCTTGCCGCGGAGTGTCACGCTGTGTCCAGACGATTTTAAATATTCGATATTACGATAGATATTATTATTACGATTAGATATTATTTCGTTTTTACATATATCATTTAAAATGCATTAAACTTAATATATACCAGAGAAAAAATATTTAATCGAAAATTGTATGTTTTATACATAAATTACATAAAAAAAACCATGCTTTTAAGAAAATACAAAATATATTTACATATGTTACATAAATTTCATGGTGTAATTATGTACCATTATATGTAATATATACATATAAAAGATAAATTTTATTTTGATGTATGGTATCTTTATAAAAAAATCAATGCATTGTACAACATCGTATGTCATACCCACATATTTTGACACTTCACATACATATTACATAAAAAATCATACTTTTACGAAAATACAAAATATACTTACATTTGTTACATAAATTTCCTGGTGTAATGATGTACCATTACATGAAATATTAAGGTATAAAAAATGAATCTTATTTCGCTGTATGGTATTTTTATAAAAAAAAAAAAAAATTCTTCAATGCATAATCCAACGTCTCATGTTTTACACACATGTTTTGTTAAATTTGAAGCTTCACGCAATACTTTGAGCAAGGAGCGTATCTTTTTCATCCCCTCTTTTAATGGCTATGTACAGATTTGGATTATCTTAAATGCTAACATCACTGTCAGATTCATTCATTAATTCGCAAATCTCAGTATCAGATATATACCTTCTTTTCATCATGAATGTCACTACGAATAAAAACCGAACAGCTGAGAAGAACGAAAAGAACTACTGAGAGCACCAGCTACTAAAAGCCTAACTCCCATAAACATCCATAAATTCTCATTCGAATGTCTAAGCAGCAAGCACGAAAGAAAAAAGCAAACCGAAAACAAGTGACCCTTTAAATCAAGTCATTACATTTAAAGAGCCGAGCCGAAACACGTGCTTTTAACAGTTACTCCCCCACTCCTGATATCCAGAAGGGAAATCCAAGCCTGTATCACCAAGTTCAATACTCCAAGTAAGCTATCTGTATAGATTTCGCGGTATTGTTATACCCTATAGTAGCATTAAGAAAATCAAATAAAACGTTCTCCTCAAGCGTACACTAGGCACAGGAGAAGAAACGCGAGCGTATCTTATTTGATACACTGAGAGTGAACGGGTTATTTATATCAAATATATCATTAATTATCAAAACAATAAAGTATGACATGCTACTTTCTGAAACCGAATATATCACATTCCTCATAACTTCATAATAATATATAGTTAAAAAAAACACCCATTTCACAGAGTTATTTATTTCTCTAATGATTACTCACATAAAAGTTATAAAAATGGATTTCGGAAACGTATTTTCCGAATTTTGATTTTTTAGATCTTTCTACTTAAATTCTTAGAGTTCTTATTCTTAAAATTCTTAGAGTCAATTTGTGAAATGAATTATTTATTGTACTCCTAACTGATAACATTTAATTTTACTCAAAAATAGAAATATAATGATATTTACCATTTTTGTCTTATTCCTTTCAGTTAAAAAATGTTTAAATTTGTTATTTTTATCTTTTTATTATTATTGTGCAAAGAAAGAAAAGAAAAAAGCAAGAAAATATATAAATAATTAAATTTTCCATGTGCATTACCTAGAAAAAAAGTTTTTATTTTTTGCATTGTTAGACATATTTCATTCATAATTCAAATAATTTTACTCTCCATTACAAAAATTTACGTAACAAAAATGAACTTGCAGAAAAGGAAGAATTGAAATCGTTTTTATTTGCTTGACTTGAAAATCGAAAAAACACAAATTTGTTGACTCAACAATTTTCAATAAATCGTTACAGAAATGAAAAAGAAACATAACGCAGTGAAATGGCTATATATTTTTTCCCTTTTCTCCTTCAGGATATTTAACAATAATGCATCATGGTGTATCTTTCGATGTTTTAACTCGAAGTAGGAACTTGGTATTTTTTTATTTATTACTTCTCATTTTTTTAACTTCGATATTTATATTTCTAAACCACTGAACTGCTTTTTCTCGTAATATTTTCTTTTCTAGCGAAGTACTGAATATTTTTTTTATTCGTGTATCTCTAAAAGCTCTACTTAAGATGAATATACTGTGAGTATTTGTGTTCATTTTCAGTATTCCATCTTGATACCATGTTACGATAAATCATGTTAAATAAAGTCACTGTGTTAAGAAATTAATAATATGCTTGAAACATTTAAAGATATTAGGGGTTAAACGAACTTAGCACAAATGAAGTTTTATTAAAAAACAAAATAAGAGTTACTTAAAATTATGCTTGTATATTGACTCAGAATAGTTAGGATAAACTTAAAGATAGGGTAATATCAATTGCCCATAAGAAAATATTTTTCACAATAATTTGTTAGGTGAACAAGAGAACTTGAGAACAGTACATATTCTATAGCTAATTAGGAAGCTGCATTTCAAAACTATATTGACGTCTTTCTTATTGTTATAGTATTTTTGAAGTAGAAAGTCAGGTATACCAATTTTATCAGACAAAATGTGAGATTCTCAAGATAATTTCTGCCATAGCACTTGCAGTCTCGTTTGGCTTCCAAAAGTTAATTACATCTGTAACTTACGTAATCGATTTATGAAATCCGAAACACAATGCCGTTTCTTTCGATGAATTTTTTGTTAGAATATCGGAAAAGTGTTATAAATCTGCAATGTGACAAAAGTTCATCAAACCGTTCGTCGTAAGTGTTGAATGTGAATTATAGTTGATGATATTTTCTTAGGAAAGTTGCTTTTCTTACTTACAAATTTGTTTTATTCAGTTACTTCTGAGAAATTTATTTAAAGTGTTTACTGCAGCAATTTCAAAATGAAAATCCTCTAGCTCCTTATTCTCTACTTTAAATTTAATTTTACAGCTTCAAAGACAGAAGTATTTCCTTAATTAATATATTTGTTCATATCTGTTTATGAAAAAGGAAAGAATAGGTTTTAATTGATAGATACTTGCTTTATTATTTAAATGAAGTCTATATAATACTTTTCTGTATGCTATGAAAATACAGAGATGAATAGAAATCATTTCTTTCGTTTTTAGTATGTGTAATAATTCCAAAAGATATTTGTTTCTAAAAATCGTCCGCTATTATTTATCATTACCAAAACAATATTTCTTTCATTTAAATATGAAGCTCAGAATTTCTCTGAAGTATTGTCATAAAATTTGTAAAAGAAAGTATTTCAAAACTCTAGCATTTCACATGTTCTGTTATTTATAACCATCATAGTACTTAAATAGCAAAATAATCTGAATCAATAGCTAACAAGAACTAATATGTGTGAAATTTTTATAAATAGAAAAATATTCTTAAATTTAATGAAGTATTTGGATAGTTCTAAAAATCATTTAAGCTCTTCTCTCGTCCAAACTGTTTATCTAGTGTAGACAAGATACACAAAGACATCAATATGAATAGACATTAATAAGATACTACATATATTATTTTGGTTAGCATACGTTAGCAATATAGTTCTTTGTTCTAACAATCAGTTATTGTCTTTAAAACATTTCAGTGCTACAATATGACATTTTAGCCCAATTTACTTTTTACGCATCATAATAAGAACTTTACATAGAAAATGTAAATTTAGTTCGTAATTGCAGTGAAAACATAATTTAATGTAATTTTAAAAACGTAATTTGGCAACAGCAAAAACGTAATTTTAAAGTTTAGTTATGAGCGTCAATGACACTAGAATAAAGTTTGATAAATTGAAACTCAGGATAGAAATAAGTGAAGAATAGCCTTCATAATTTAGAGAAATGTTTCTTAAGTTACGGTATATATTCTCCTAAAGGACTGAAAAATATTTTAAGAGAGTATGTCAGTAGTTCTTATAAAATGTATTTTCATCTTCTTTATTTATACCAAACGCTGTAAAAATTAGTTTCAAAAATTGTCAAATTTAGAGATTATTTCGTGCAGAAACTGCATATCTGAAATCTTATTTGATTTTCTAATAAGAAAAATAGATACCCTCCTCTAAACACTCTTGTGATATAACTATTTTTTCTGAATGCATATGAGATTTGCATGCCAAAGAAACAATCAAAATTAGATGATCTCCAATGGAGTATTAAGAAAATGCACTCACTCGTATTGTTTTCATGCATTTTACCGATAAATCTAACATTGGTGTAAGTATATCTTTAGAAACCTATGGATAATGACCTGATGTCTGAATTTCTAGTCTGGCTTTTCCAATCATAAAATGCAGGTTAATCAGTAACAATGAAACATTAATGTATATGGCTATAATATATTATATCCATATATACAATACAATAACACGTAGGACTACGATGTGATCGATGTGAACATAGATCAGGAAATGTGAGAATTACTTACTTAGGGTCATAAAAAATATTTTAATAAAAATCTTTATTTTTATATTTACTATGTTATCGTTCTGGTTTCATTTATATACTTATATCCTAACTTACAACAGTCTTTCTTGACTTTTGATAGTACATTGATTCCAACCAACAAAACTGTTATCTTTATTTGTAGTACCAGACTTGTTAAAATAATAATAAAATAATATTACACGTGTTTTTCTCAAAATATTTTAAATTTATTACGTATATCATCTTATCATATCAAGATAATTCAAAATTCTAATTCTGTGAAAAAGTAAATACTAAGTGACTTCGACAGTACCCTCGAGTTTCTTTATTCGTGACTTAATTCATGAACTCGCACCATCTTAATTCCAAAATATTTTCTGAAATACTTCTAACACTTTAGATTTATAAATCAGATGCATGTTTGGTAATTGTAATAATATTATTTATATTTCAAAGTTCTCCAAAGCATTGGAAAATATGAACTTGCGTTTTTATTCTTAAATTCTACAAGAATCAAGTGATATAGATATTTTTTGAAATAGATTAGTTTTCAAATTATTTTCCTCCATTACTTTCTAAATGCGCACTACTCTTTTACGAGAAAAGTATTTCTAGGAATCATAAATTTATTTTATAATATTCTTTATTTGTAGATTTCTTCAAAAGTTGGGCATTTCAAGTTTCGATCGAAATGTCAAACTATTTAAACACAAACTTTAATGCGACATTTCTTACACAAATGATTAAAGTGCCAAAGAAAATGGAGAATATTTCTAATTTAAGCTTAAAATAAAAACTAAAATCGAGCATTTGCAAATAAATAATTCAAGAACTTCCCAAATGGCACTTTGCTAAATTATTGATATAGTTCATTTCTTCTCCAGAATAAAAAAAATTATTGCCTTTTTTAGTTATGAAAGGAAACAGACAGTCATATTTTTAGTTTTCTTGAATGTAAGCGGTTACCTTTCTGAATCTAATTTCATTCTAAGAATCTGTTGATTTTCTTCTTCAAATTCATATTGAAATTCTTTGAATCATGGGATGAAAGGAAAATGGAAATAAATATGAGTTAATATCTAGAAACCTTGAAATATTAACCTGACCCATAAAGTAAAACATTTTATCGATATTTCTCATGAAATTGCTCTTTGTGAGTTAAAAAAATTACTAACATAAGCTTTGACTAAATTCTAAATACATTGAATAGCATTTATATATTTCAAAAAATGAAGAAGAAATATTTATATAATGTTATCTGAAATTATTCATGTCTTAAAAGTTCTCTGATATTTTTTTTTCTTTCAGTAAAAAAAAAAACAGAATAACTTGAAATGAATAATAATAAGGTGCTGCAGTTATATATTTTCTTAAATATGTGAATTAAAAATATTCAAGTTATTTTTTTTAGTGAGAGAAACTTTTTGTAAATATTATCACATAATATTTAAAATACCCTTAGAATAAATTATTGGTTGAAAATGAGTGTTTTCTTTTTAAAGTGTTTACACCCACATAAACGAAAATAAATGACACCAATCAGCTTGTGCTGTACCTTAAAAACAATATTTAAACATCTATTAACAGTTGCCTTTCAGAAGAGGTTTTTCTTCTAGAGATTAAATGAAACTAATTTGAAAAAGTTGCACGATGGAAAATGTATTAAAAAAATTTGTTCGTTTTAGAAACTGATGCATCAACCAAATGAAGCATTACGAATAATGTTTCATTTTTTGTATTATATGGATAAAAATGTGTATGTCAAGAACATAGAAAAAGAGATAGTTTTATACATAACAGCATAAATATTTAAAAAAAACATTAATGACAAATTATAGAAAGCTTAGAAATGTTTAATTAAAATCTGATAACGATGGACATGAATAATGATAACACTTTTAAAAGTTTTTATTTGTTTCAAGAAATATAAATCTATTTAAATGAAAATAACATCCCAATGGAAAGAGAACTAATAAGGTTGATAAAGAAAATTGCAATTCATTATCTCAAAAAAATTATTTTAAATTATTTTTGACTCAAATTTGAATATTTTATAAAGGTGAATTGATTGTGATATCAAGTAGTAAAAGACAATTATGTACGCTTAAATTAATTTCAATTAGAAAAATATAATTTTTAATACATCTATTCAGGAAATAACAAAATATATACATCGTATCAGGAAGTATAATTTTTTTTAATAAACAATAGTAATGTTAGTTGTATTTTGCACAAAATAATTTTCTAACAAAATTTTAATTCATTGTAGCTATTGTATTAAAATATTATTAGAACAAAAATAATTTATGGAGAAATGAACGCTTGGCTTTATTTTTATTCATAAGCGTAGCTAATTCTCTGTTCTCTATTTGTAAGTATCGAGCCTGGAGAGCGCAACATATTCCAAGAAAAACAGCATAATGTAAAAATATCTGTTCAACAATCAAGCATAAAGAAACTTCTAGCTCAAAATAATTAAATGATAATGATTATATTATTCAATTTCAGAAATATAAATGCTGCAGAAGAAATAACCGTAGGAAAGTTTCTAGCAAACAAATTAAGTATTAAAGAATATGCTCTGAAACTGCATTACTTAAGTTATTGGTAACTGAAAAGAAGCGTTTAGATATTAAATAGTGTTAAAGTTTAAATGGTAACCCAATTTCTTAGTTAAAGTTTAATAACATTTCTGAGTGTGACTCAAAATATATTTCTTCAAATATAGCTAACCACACCTTACACCATTCCCTTATAACCAACAATTTATCAAAATATTATTAATTTTTCGTCATCAAAGCTTAAAAAAATGCAGATGATAACAAGCGATGACAATTTTGAAAAAAAGAGATTAAATAGATTCCGTATCTGTTTCTAGAAACTTTTGAAATAGTTCCATTTAGTAGCTATAAAATACGAATTCTTTAACTTTTCATTATAAATATTCGATAATGTTAGACTATATTTTTTCCTAAAAGTATAAGAGTACGTGATTTATTCCATTTTCTACACTTGTAGAAATTGGTGTAATTTTCTGTTCCTATCTATACTAATATCTAAAAGTCTTTATTTTATTTTTATTTGTTTGTAGTTCTTAATTTTACAATGCTGTTGATTTTATTTATTAGTTTCAATTTATTTTTCTAAGCCTTGTATTATATTTTTAAGCAGTTCTGTTACTGAATGAAAATGATTGGGGTATGAAATAATACGTAACAATTGATATAATAAGAAGCAAAATAATACTAATAATCTATTACCAAATAATTGAGTAATAAAAAGTGCAGAAAGCTGTATGTATTGCACCAGGACTAATCAACAATTTTTTTTCAAATTAACCTTTCATGATATTTTAAGTCGTACCATTCTTTAAAATGATGTACAAATCATTTAAATAAATTATTCTTGAAGAATTTGACAAATTAAATGTAAATTAACTCAGCCCTTATTTGTATTGATTATAGACAGTAATATGACAAGACACACTTACAAAAATATTTTAAATTGTTTTAAATAAAGAAATAATTTTATCAAATTATTGTGATCGATTAGTATCTTGAAGATTAATTTTTAAATGGTTGCTTACCTAGCTTGTGGAATCAACGTGCATTGAGATTTATATTTGTGAAGAAACGTTATTCATACAAGAGGAGCTTTTTGATTAATCACATTGAAAAATAAGTTAGAAACAAATATAAATAACAATGAAACAAATGCATATGAAAAACGATATTAAATATAAGTAATTTATGAATCCTTATTGGAGATAAAAGATGTTTCACTAATTTTAAATGTTTCGCGAATTTTCTTGAAGAATATTAGTCGCATGTTTAACACTTACATTTCATATGTTGTCGGAAATTTTACCGCTACTTTGATCCTACAAAAATTCAAATAAATGTTTATTTTAATCTTCATTTTATTTAATTCAGTCCCTTATATTACATATTTATCTTTGAAGGCTACCTAAAATCTACATGAAAGTAAAAAGTATATTTTGATCGTCAATTGTTTCAGAGTAGGTTTTCGAAGTTTTTCAAACTAATTAAATATGTATTTAAATTGTAAAATGTGCCTTTTTGCTTCCAGAAAGTGAGAAGAAAATGTTTACATAAAAGTTCAGTAAATTATTGTTCCTTATTATATTTTCTTTAAGACACTAAAATACATATTCCTAGATTATATAAAAATGCATTCAAAATTGAAATAAAAACTTTACCTGAACAATAATAAGGAAAAATTAAAGAAACGAAATTTCGAAAAAAGTACGATATATTTAAAACTATATTTCACTTTCTATACATCTAAGGAGCCCATTTATGAAATGTATTTGTTAATGTTTAATTTTTATAAAGTATATTTGCTTGAAGATTTATTCCTTATGTGCGTATAAGAAGCATACAGATTTACCTTATGCAATTATTCTGTACATTATATCAAAATAGTTTTATATTCTTTCAATCAAAGTATTCAATTTTTGGAAAGACTTCATTGTCAAAACACTTTTCATTGAGAATTAAACAGTTATTTTCGTAAATTCTCTTAAGAATCCGAAAAATGGATCTCATCACATACAGTTATATTTATTCAGAGCAAAGGAAGTATAAGCAATCAAAATAGAAAACCCTAAAAGAAGCAGCTGTGTTTTCACAGCAAACCTAGTCGTCAATTAATCAATATAGAGGCAAATGGTTCTGTTCTATAATCGGAAGAGTGAATACGGCAGGTAAAAAAAATACATTAAGGTTTGCGATGTAATGGCTTTCTGCCTCGAGACATAAGGTTATATCTATTTGTTCAAAGCTCTTGAGCGAAAGTGAGTAAGAATTTATACACATTTCGAGTCAAAATATCATACACAAAAATCAGGCTTTTAGAAGGATATATATATATATATATATATACTACGAAAATAAGTTTTAATTTTAGATTAGAATCACACATAATTGTAATTTTCCTCAAATTTGATGGTATCAGATCAAAATTGCTTTATTTTTGTGACAAATCTTCGAAAGTTTCCCCTAAATTTATGAGCCAACTTATATGCATGCAGAGAATAATAAAAGAACTACAGTCTGAATATAGCAACTGCGTTGTTATATTCGACGAAATGATGGAAGCTATATATATATACACATGGAGAGAGAGAGAGAGAGAGATTTAAAACATATTAAGCCTTCAGTACGTCACAAAATTCAAAGATTCTATTAATGTAATTTCTTAAACAAGTTTCTTACATAAAACATTAGAAATAAAAATAACATGAATTAGTACATAGTGGAAATAAATGATGATTTATTAGTTATATTAGGTTTATTCTCAGAATGCAAACAAGTAATATACTACAAAAAAGAAGTTTCTAAAAATCCCTACTTGTAAAGATAAAGCATTTCTTCACGGAAAAAGTTAAAAACTTAGTTTAAATGATCATGAGCTGCTTAACATCAGTCCTGAATTTAAACTAAACAAAATGAAGAAATGAACGCAATAATGGTATAATTCGATTAAAATTGATTATTCGCGAGGAATAGCATACAGTTTACGAATAAAATTGACAAAATGTTATTTAAAATACTATACCATTTGTACCTTTCATGTACAAGTGAGCTTTTGCATATTACAACATAAAATTACACGGTATAAAACAAAAATAAAACATTAATGTTTTTTTACTAAAGGTAACTGAGATACCTTCGACAAGGAAAATGAGCTCATTGTAAACTATACTTAAAAGGATCGTTACTTTCTAAAATTAAATCAATTGAATTCAAATTTTAACAATGTGATATCTATATATTTTTCTCTCAGATTAGGTAAAGATAATACATTTATAAACATGAGTAATTATACATGAGCAATTAATATTCAATAGCTCTGCTTACCTTAATTAGATATATCCTTGCCTTTGTACATCTTGCATAAAATCTATTGCATTTACAACTTAAGAAATATGAAGTGTACCAAAATACATATTATTCCATATATTGAATGTAATGAAAATTTCACAAATTAAGTATAATAAAATTTTAAAAAAATTTGAAATTGTATGATTCAAATTTCCTATAATTAGAATAAAAATATTTTACTATATCTAAAATTTGTGAATATTCATTATCAAAAAGTTAAATTAACCGTCTAGAAAATGGATTCATTTCATAATGTACAAATTATCAACTTTATGGAAAAAGAGTACCAGAATTATAAAAAAGAAACACGTTTTGAGATAAATTCAGATTTTACATTGATTTGCGATACAATAATTTTAAGGTAATCTAGGACGGTATTATAACTAATTGGACAGTTTTATGTTTGATGTTCAGAGAAGATGTTTTATCTATTAATTGTTTCATAATTACAAATTCTAGGTTATTTAGAAGACATTTGAATTACTAGCAGTAAGAATTACTTAGAGTAATTTGAGTTTTAGGCTGATTGGCGAGAATAACACAGGAAGTGAATGTTTGCGTAACTAAGTCTTTCCCAACAATAAGTGTATATTAAACCCACACCTAATATAGATGGGTATGATTCATGCTGTGGATTGGCATCCATTGATATTTTTTAAAAATAATTTGATCATACAGTTATAACTATATCAGATGGAGAACATTTTATGTTTCAATGAATAGCCAAGTAACAGTATCTCTTCAAAAGCAAAATTTGACTGTCTCTAAGTTTTCCTTGACAATTATGTTGATGTCAATAGGGGTGTGTCACGCGTTTTTAGTTTTAAAATTCTATTTTTGAAATTTTTATGTATCGAATTCTTATTGATGATAATTATTATTATCTACGAAATCAAAAAGCGTCCTCTATTGTTTAACATCAAAATCCAAAAACTCTAAATTTGAAACATTTTGGTGTCTCCTCTACTTCTAGGCATTTCTAACACCTGGAATCAATGTTTTCTACATAATAAGAGGAATATGTTTGATGTAAATAACGAATACATCAAAGAAGCTAACAGAATATCGTGCCATGAGTGAGAAACTAATTTTAAACTAGGGGTTATTTTCTAACCAGTAAATTCCTAATATGTTGTTATTCATTCTGTTTTTAAATTTTCATTTCTTGACATTCATATGAAGAGACATCAAATTTTAAAGAAATAATAATTCAATTTGTTTCGTTGCATTAACGTGAAATTATGAGATCTTGGCAATGTTTAAAATTTCATAAGTTCAGTAGACTGAGTCTTTTCTCTCTAGTTTGATGAAGAATGGTAAAATTTTAAATAAAAATGTCACTCATGAATTATCAGAAAGAAAATAGGGAGAATTAATATTGATTATGCACCAAATTCTTGATGTGAATTACTGAGTCACTAAAAAAAACGTGTAATGGCCACGGTAACCTAGTGGTCATGGTGGTTGTGGTTATGCGACAGGCATTGTTTTGTCAAGTCATGGGGTTAGACCTGATTCTATTTAAGACCTACCGTGTAGTGTCGCTGATGCACGTTAAAATTTTAGAGGTTAAACTGTAAGGGTGTGAAACTTTAGGAAGGAAGGTGCCGATCAAGCATCAACCTTGTCACTTATCATTGCGACGTTAATAAATGATCGCAATATTAATCGATAAAAACATACATGTAAATTAAAATATACCAGTGCCCAAATAAAAGTGCTTCTGCTGTTACTTTGGCGAAGGTATTTATAACATAGTAATGAGAGTTAAGTATATATTGTATAGAATAATACATAAGGAATATAATAATTGCACAAAATTGTTTTGAAAATATATACAGGCATCCTAGCGATCCACGAGATGATAATTAAGCTGGATAGAGAAACATCAGTATTTTCTGATGAAAGACGTGACGATCAGAACCAATCCGAATGGAATTTTCAGCGGCAAATTGAGGCCATATAAATAGTTACTTGAGTGGATCACACACGTGGTAATCGCAATTTAAGAAATCAGGGTTATACTGGAAACGCTCATGGATTGCCTTTTGAACGCTCTGATAGAAATATCGCACATGAGATAAAGCGAAGTCACAGATCAGCATATTTCCGTTGGACAGCATGCAAACATGCATCGTCAAAGATTCCTGATTGCTTAAATGTAAGTGCAGTACTTGGTTGCATTCACTTTCCTTTAAAAATGTGTGAACATTTACTTTGTGCATAGATATTAATGTCTTTGTTTTGAGGGTTGTGATCCACCGTTTCTGCCTCATGAGGTTGTCAACTGCAATAATTGTTTCTTAGAGGGTGATTATATGCTCTTCACGTTGAGTTATGTCTTAAGGTGTGATCATGTTATGTTCTTTCGTTATGATAAATCTTAATGATCTCCTATTTTTGAAAATTAAAAATGTCCGACTGCTTACTGATTACGTATGAAGATACGCATAATCAAAGTGGTAGCGATTATTTTGCTTCCATCCACAGAAACAATTGACGCTTTTTTAGTTATCATAACCCTTACTTATCGAAATTTATTTTTGAACTCCAGCACATGCATTACGGCGCCTTTCCAATTGGGTGACTTATACACTTATAATTAAAGTTTAAGCAACACCAATAATGAAAATGTCGTTATGACAGAAAAAATATTAGTTTTATATGACTTTCTCTTAGCAAATGTAAGAAAAAGAAGACAAATATACGACATTTTACTCAAAAAAATTATAATTTGTGAGTCTAGACAATCCACATAACTCAATACTTTTTCTTAGATGAATTGAAAATTCTTTTAAAAAATACCGCAAAAGTACAAAATAAAATTTAAAGTTTTATGAGGTGATATAATTATACGAATTATCCAAAATGAAAGAGAGCAAACTCTTAGGCTGAGTGTGTTATAAAAGGAAACAATGAAGTCAGTTTGCAGCACTAGGGGAATTCACCAGGTCAGTTTGCCGCACTAGTTTTTATGAGTTTGACATCACTGTATTTCAAAATTTAAGGTATTTTACGTGACGCTTAAAGTATGTTGCTACGTTACTATTTATTTAACTTTCACAGACAATCAGAAAAAATATTAATGGAGCATATTTTTTATATTAATGGAGTAGAATTTTTTCAAAATGTCTCATTTATTAGAAATGTTTGCGTTTTATTGCACAAATTGTTTTACTTTTCCAATTTTGAAACATGGTCTTAAAAAATATATCAACTGTTATTTACTAATAATTTATAAATTTTAATTGAAAGTTTGGAAAATGTAAGGCATTATTAACTATTATACAACGGTTTTTACCTTTTTATTTAATTTAATTTAAGATGTATTGGTAGTAGTATAATTGCTTATTTAAAAGGGAACTCTTTTATTAGAAAAATAAATCAAATTATTCCTTAGTATAACATTTATAAGATAATAAATTAGAATAAGATAAGGAAACAAATTTTCTAGAACATTCAATACCTTTTTTTTATTATGAAGCTAGTAGAGTTGGAAAAAATGCAATTTAAATGTAAACACGTCAGCATATTTGATGTAAATATTTATCTATGATTTCTTAATTGATTCTTTTTCTAGAGAATTGAAAATAACATAAAATGCAGTATTATATTCAAGAAAAGGAAGGAAATGCAATATTCTACTGAAAATCTAATAAATAAGTGCAACTAATAAAAAAGAAATTTATTTCATATAAACACATAAAACCGAGAGTTACATGGTAAAATGATTACGAATACGCGGTTAATCAGAAAATAATAAAATCTCATCTTAATTAAAATAGCTACTAATATAAAATTAACTTTTTGATTTAATTTTATCACACTCAGAATAAACAACAACTGTTTTTAAAAATGCCGCCTACATTCATCTTGATATTTTTATTCCATCCTTCTTTATTTGCATAAAATAGCAACAGAAATCAATTATACATGACTTACTCTATTAATACATTTCTTTTCTTCGACTTAAATATAGAGTTTAAAATATTTATTGCGAAAACAAAAGATTATTCTTCTGAGTAACCAGAGAAAGTAGTGAAATATTAATTAAATATATTAAAATCATTAATAAAAATAAAATAACCTATAAGTATACATTTATGAGTAGTTTAATTTTAATGCAAAATGAATATTCGTTTACAGTAATGCTGAATTTTATCAAATGATTTAAATTGATTCCAACTGAATAAATATCATGTAGGTGTCTTATGTTTAAAAATACTGAATAATGAAACGATTCTCTAATTTTGCTTGAAATGACGTCATCGTTAGTCATCTTCATTAAGGAAAATTTAAATTAAAAAAAACGAATGAGTTTCATAAAAACGCGTCACATAAATATTTGACATATATATATATATATATATATATATATATACATATAAAAATATGAAACTAATCATTAATGAAAATTCAATTCAATGCTTACAGTAGAATTAATAAAGAATCTATAATGAAAAAACTTAAAAATAGAAAGAGTACAGAATTGGACAAATAAATCAAAAGAGGACATGGAGATAAAGAAATATAAAATGCATTTCTAGAATGGAATAGATATTTGAGATTATATAGGTTTTAATGGTTTCAAACCGTTCCAGTCAGCAGATTAATTTATAATTAATTAATAATAAACTATAAATTTCAAAAATCAATAACCGAACCTATTATTGAATAAAACATCGAAAATGGAACGGAAAGAATGTTAACCATAGAAAACACAAGTCCATTTAGCTAACTTAAATATCCAATAAGGTTACACATTTCTCTAAAATGACAAATATTTCGATCTAGTTTTTCATTTTTTGTGGGCGCATGTGTTTGGAAGGCTTGGCTCTAAATTTCGGATCAATATCCAATTAATTTATAAGATATTGGGAATTTTCTGAGGGATGTCAGTCTCATCATTTGACAGCTGAGAAGAAGTGGTAAGTTTTTGTTTCATTCTGAAGTATTTTTCCATTCTTAGATTTAATTAATTAAAAATATGTTTGAATAAATCAATTCTTTATCTGAAATGGTTTTTAAAATTATTTTTATCTACTAAAATATTTTCTGTTAGATTAAGATTTGATTTCTTTTGAGTTTTTACAAAACTAATCTAAGAGTGATGAAGGAGGAATTTTCAAGACCAATATTTGTTTTTACGTGAATTTTATAACTTTTAAAAGCTTCGAACTATATTTTTATTAATTCTTTTCCCGTTTTGTAAATGCCACTGCCAAAATATTCTCAAGAAACTAAGACACAAGTTTCAAACTAGTGGAGCACTAATGAAAATTATAATTCTAAAAACCAGCCTTGTGCTTAAGTGAAGCATTCTGCTTTGAAGCTTTAGATTACAAATGTTCTGAATATAGGTATTCCAGATAACACTGAAGATTTCCATGATGCTCCAAGCTACATTATAATTTATACAGAAATGGTAGGTAATTTACATACAAATTCTCTATGCAACCAGATTGAAGAGCGTATTTAAAATTTAGTTTTGGCTAAAGAAAGGAATTTTCATATAAAATGAGTGTTATGTGTTAATTGTTACAGAGAAAATTGAAATTTACTTTTTAAAACAGTTGATTGATACCAAACTGCATTGAATATCATGTGATATTAGCAAACATAAGTTTTCTAATATATCAGTTCATATCCCCATGAAATTAGTGCAGAGAAGGAGTTTGAGACTTGGCTATTCAGTGTTGGAGAAATTCTGCACTCACATGAATTCACATACGAGTATAAAATATAGTTTAATTTGTACAAAGTAAAAGTTCTAGATAGAAATCTCTTTGAAGCAAATAAAAAATGCTTGATATTCGGAAATATATCAAAGATGCATATATTTCAAGGAACGACGGTGATATGGTTAATATTAGAGTGTCTTATGATGGAAATTGATTGATGAAATGAAATATGTCACACATTTGAATTGAATGTGTTATCGATGTTTGCATTGCAACACATGTTATGGGATGTGGTTTAGTGGATTTAAGTGCAGTGATGAAACCGTGGCAAAGGTCCGAGGACATTGGTTTTGGATATTGTTCTGTGCTGGAGGCTGTAAATCAGAAATAAGAGGAAGAGAAATTTATGGAAGAAAGGTTATTTTTTTTAAAAAGAATGCGTCAATCATATGTGTAAAAATCTGTGAACACATTTACGCAGTCAGATAAAAATTGGGGGGGGGGAAGGGTAATAGATACAACTTTGGGAGGTAAGAAACACTGCATTTGATGGAAGAGACTTTAAACAACTAACTAGATGCTATGCAAATGTAATACGGGAAGACAAAATAGATATATAATTCATGAATACAACAATTTAAGGTCCGGTATTTCAAAGCATATCTGTAGATGAGAAGTCGCAATATAAAATGTGTCGTTTTGGAGAATATTCTTGGCATTTCTATCAGTCGAGATTGGCACGTAGAAAGAAACTAGTTTCTCACAAGAGTTACATGAACCCTCCAATCATTGTAGAACATTTGTTCAAAATCTTACCGGTTTACCAACAATCAAATTGAAATCAACAACAAAACAAGTGTGTCGTAGGTTTGACTCAAAATTTTAATGCGGCCTTAGATTCATTGAATCAGAAGAATTGTTTTAAAAAAAAAATACTGCTTTTAGGAATCTTAAATTAATTGAGATAACATGAGCAATATCTCAGTTTATCGTTGAAATATCTAAAACTGTGTAAACATTTCATTATATTAACTAGTTCCTATCCAGTACTTCACCAGGATACTTAACCAATTTCACTAATTGTTGGAATTCACTCATTTTAGGAATAAAATAAATACAGTTAAGTATTAAGAACATAACTGGTTTTTCCAAAAAAATAATTTTAATTATTACTTAAGTTTTATTTCAGTGCATGGTGTTCAAAACGTTCGGAAAAGTAACTAAAAGAAAACTGAGTATAATCAGACACTGTAATAACCAATGTTAACGATACTGTACAAAAACATATTTTGAGTAAGAAAATATGTATGGAACCACATTTTGTTGAAACAGTATTTTAGTTCCTTTCATACAAGCTGGAAATCAAAATAGAGGAAATTAGAGCTCTGAAAGTATTAGTTTTTGTATTATGCCTATATAAACGTTTTTCTGAAGATGTTGGAAATTTCTCCTTATAAGAATTTTTTGTTTTGTTTATGACAGAATCTTGAAATTTTTGTATATGCTTTCATATACTATAAGAGTTTATATGTATTTAGGTCTAAGAGCTCTAAATATTTTAAAAAGAAATTTTAAGTTAATATTTTGAAACAAGTCATGATTTTTTCACGTTTTCTATAAAATTAACTATCAAAATTCAACCACCCGCTCAGATATTTAATTGCTTGTTAAATTTTCTCCCAATAATCTAAAAAACACGAATCACTTGAAAGAACTAGAATTGCTTAAAAATTTTGCATTTTATAAGATACACAATAGAAAAACATATATATGTGTACAGGATATATATATACAATTATGTTTATTTATATA
>BMAW01089032.1:0-10621 GCA_019974015.1 Nephila pilipes | reverse complement strand
ATATTTTTCTGTCCAGAGCATGAAAGTTATGAAGTGCAAAAGAAAAATGAATCGCTGAGTCATATACATTATAATGGTGAATGTCGAGATTTGAATTAACGAGATGGTCTTCATTTCGCGACAACATTTTATAGGTCGAAAAGTTTTAAAACGCCATTTTCATAAGTGGACACTGGAGACTGAAATAAAAGTACTTTGAAACATAATTGACTGTAAGGGTTATATTAATGAAATTTCATCATTTCGCAAATGATATATGTGGTGCATATATAACTCGATTTCTATTTATAATTTTTTTGTTGTGATATAGGTAATATAAATATTTCTTTCTATAACGTTTTGTAATTGTCAGTTCTAATAAGTATAAGTTAAAAATACTTAAGCAAGTTTGCATTAAAGATACATTAAATATACATATAAAAGTATTTTAAATGTATAGCAATGTATTATTTAATATAAGCTATAGGGGCTTAAGGCTTCCGTCTATCGGTCATTTTAATTTCGATGCAAGTAAAAAAAATCATTCGTATTTGATAATCAACTGAATTAGTAATCAGTACTGTATATAATTTTATGAGCTAAATGTGTTTAAATTCAATGATAAGTAATTACTTTAGATTAAATTAATAAATAAGGTCATATATCATAAATTATCTATTATTAATAGTTTTGATTTATAACTAGCTGTCGGAAATTTGAACACTTTAGTTTCCAAATAGTTATGTTTTTTCAATGTTTTGTATACTTTTCATTGTTCTCGATTTGAACAATTGCCTATACAATGGAGATCTAAAATTTTCACTTCGCAGTCAAGTTACATTAGCGATATTTAAGACTTTCATCTACTCACCTTGCTGATTAGGTAAGCAATATAAATCCTAATAAATTTCTACTACCATCAGCAAATCTGAACTATTTTATATATTTTAGGGCAAAATAGGGGAAGAGCAGGAAATAATGAAGGTTTTTGCTTAATTACGTTTTCACCCGAAATTTTGAAAATATTTTAGAATTGTATCCCTCAAACGTTGTTGCTAATTCAGGATAAAATAATGAACAGCCAGGATGGTTTCAGGAACAAATATTATTTAATACTTGACACGTTCCACAACACAAGACAGGATACAAAACATATATAAAGCACAGATTCATGAACATTCCCTAAATATCCTGCCTTTGTCAAAATAAAAAAAGAGGAATGCATAAACCATATGAGTAAAAGGTTAGGTACTGCTTTACGGAATGCTGTGAAGGAATCAAGAGCTCGAGGCATCTCATTAGGTGGGAAAGGTTATGCAACTTTAGGCCATATTAAAAAGACGAAGTGTAATGAAAACTCAAAAAGCTATATGCATACCTTTTGGAAAATGCACACAAGATATTGGTGTAATACTGGAATCACGAAAAAAATTGTTTAGAATGAGACGCAAGAACTGAAAAGATCAGTGTACATGTAAACTAGCAAACAAAGCAGTTTTAAAAAGAGAAGCATTAATGATAAAAAAAAGGAAGGTATTACATATAGACCAGGATACTTTTGAGGTTCAAATAATAATATAAATATGTATCATAATTTTTTTCATTATAAAATGTGCATGTATAATTTTTAAATTAAGGCAATTAATATATATTTTTTTTCATAATTTGTGTTTTTATTCATTATATATTTTCTTATAAATATAATATAGGTGATATATGAAGAAAATATTTTTAAAAATGGTTGTATTTATTATTGTTTTACATTTTCCTTCATTTTTCATGTTCGTTAATTGTAATTAACACCTTGAAAAATATTATCAGTTATTGAAAATATCTAATGAAATTTTGTGAAAATGCTATTATTTTAAAGAAAAACATATTGCTTATGATATAAAAGGGTATTTTAAGTTAATTGAAGTATGTAATATTTATTTTTTCAGAGTTATAAACTTTAAAAGGTTTTTTCTCAGTTTGTGTTTTTTCGATACATCATTGCATTTAAAATGCTACTCCTCCCACAAATATTAATCAATCACTTCCATTTTTTTTCTGTGTGTTATATATAATACATGTAACAAAATTAGGGATCCATTTTGCAAAGAAATCAGTACTTTTTTTTAAAAAAATAATAATGTAAGAGATATCTGTGTTTTCGTTGAATTTTAGCATGCCGACCAACATTTTATTTTTTTTCTCCAAAACTTAATAAGTTATTACAAAATCGATCCCTACATTTGTTTAAAATATCCTTGAGAATATTACAAAAAATTTTCATAGTAAAAAATTAATAAATAAAGAAGGAGTAGGGTTTTGAAATTTTTGAAATTTTTTTAAAAAAATTTAAATTTTTAAAATTGAATTAACAATATATTCAAATTTTCACATAAAATCATTTTCTTGAATGGAAACACTTCAAAGCTTGCTAAAACTAAATTTTTAAATGCATTAATAAAAAAAAATGGTTCAAGGGTACCGAGTCCCCTTAAAGAAATTATTTTAATTGCTTTTAAAAGTTTAATGTTAAAAATATTACTATCGATATCCGAAGCATTAATAACTCATAGATAAGGGTTTTCAGGAGAGAGTGGTTGTGATTGTTTATTATCGTTGCACAGAGATATAACTCGGGGGTTAATGGTGACGGAACTCTTAATTCTGAGCCACGGCCAATTCACGAGGACGAAACCTGGTCAGAGAAACCTCTCTCAATATTTCCCCACCATTCTAACTGAAGAATTTGAGACTTTGACCATTATTTAACATGATTCAGCCATACTAAATGGCTAGTCTTTTGGGGTATCAGGGACGAAACTACTACTGGACGAAAATATCCCAAACAACGAGCCAGTGATCATTGCTACAAAGCGGCCATTGTAAGGAATGGGATATTAAAACTTTTAGGAAAATTGCTATTACATATTAGAAATTAATTTTTGGTTAAGTATATATAATGCATAATAAATTTGAGAACTATTGAGCTCCTTTGAAGTATGAACATTGAAAATTCTTTTTAATCGGTTTTAATAAAAAATTTAATTATTCATAATTTAAAAGTTAAAAAGAATAATTTATGTCATCTTTTTAATGTAGAGAAGTATTGTAGTTGGGAAACGTTGGTATGGACCGGTTTCGGTGCAGGAAGCAGTTTGAAATCTGAATTTATAATACAAATTTTGGTATCGGAATTTTATTTCGTTTCAATGAAAACTAGAGCTTTGGATCTGATTGGTCGATAGGGTAGTATCCTAAATTCTTCAACGCAGTTTTGTACTACAGTTCAGATGAACGGTAAAGTTGGTCTATCGCATGTCATAGGCGAAAAAATTTTTGTGAAAAGGGATAAATTCTTAACTTTATTCTAAAATAAGAAAGTTTTTAGAGATATTTCATAGAAACTACTGAAATCGATGCAGGTGTGTATTTCTTTACAGTGGGGAATATGTTTTCAATTTTTAGTAGGATTTTATTTGAGGAGTTGTCTCTCACTTCTTACTTAAATTTAATGGGTATTTCTGATAAGTATTACACAGCATTTTATGATTTTCATGCGAACTGGTATTTGTAGCGATATCTCTCATGTTTAGCAGCTTAAAGAGTGAACAGTGTTTACAGAAGAAGCTAAGAGAAAATAAAGTTTATTGCATCCTTACATGTTTGTTTTTGAATCTAATTATTTCCTTTATAAAGATTATAATATGTATATGCGTGTATCTTTAACATGAATTATGTAAGGATGCATTTCATTTTAGTTAACAAAGGTTTAATAAACAGTAAGAAACAACTGGTTGATTTGAATTTCTTTTTACTTCATGCCTATAAATATGTAATTTAAAATTGTCTTCTTTTTTAAACAATATTTCCAGAAGAAAATAAATTAATAATCTTTTTCTTGAATTTATTATGATAGTTAAATTATTTTTAATCACATTAATAATTAATATGTAATCATACCATCGCAAAATAAAAAAATCAATTTTAAGAACTTAAAAAAACGTATAGAAGAGATAGAGAACTTTATATTGAGTCTTCATTTACATAATTAAAAATATTCAAAATTAGTTCAAAAATATCAATCTATTAAAGGAACAGAAAATTGCAACTGTATTACAATTTTTACAGAAATATTAATGCTTTAATATTAAAATGAAGTTTTGCTTATAACTTCCTTGAGTAATTTTTTAAATAAAGAAAACAAATGTTAAGAAAACGAAATAAATATTATTTAAAATTACTTACCTGAGACTTTGAATTTCTTTTTTGAAATATCATTCCATCACCTCTAATTGTTTTTAAGAATCAAAGTTCTAACTTATTAAAAGTAATGAATTCATACTTAACATTTAACATCTTAAACTTTCAGTAAGCTCTTACTCTCATCACCAGGAAAGATGAATCAAATTTCCCAAAAATCTAATGAGGAATTTGAATTATTAAGAGTTTAAATAAGAAAGTTACATTAAAATTAGTGTGAAAGGAATCAATTAATAAGCTTTATTTAAGCAAATGACGTGTAAATTATAAGGTTATTGTATTATTTCAAGAAAAAGGAACGATGTAAATAGAAGTTATAAAGCGATATAAAATTATCAATTAATTCTGAATTAGCATGAAAATACAATAAATTAAACTAAGGATAACTAATGAAATATTTATTATATGAAGATATAAAGGAAGTTAATATAAGGAAGTTAATATAAGGAATAAAAATATAAGGAAGTTAAAAAGGAATTTAAATTAAAAATTTAATAATGATCGAATAGTAGATTTCTGGTTAATTTCACAATTGAATTTTGTAATTCTAATGCGCTTTCTCTCAGGAAATGCATTCTTTTTATCTAGCATTGCTTCATCCACTTTTCCAAAGGGTAGTTCTGGTTTTATTTTCAATTCTTTAATGTTTTGATCTCTTTGTCTAGAGGTAAGCATTTTTCGTTCTAACTTCCCTTTCATACAGGCATTTGCTATCTATCGTATTTATTTCCATTAAAGTAATTTTTTTTTATTTGTTGATTTTCAAAAGTGTTACAAATGCAATAAAGAACTACATGAATACTTGTCATATCCATATAATACAAATAGTGGATATGTGGTGCATTATTTCCCCCTCTAAATTATAACACTCTCTTAAAGTCGGTTCACGTGATCTGGTCGAATAGCCATGCTCACGAGTAAAGATATTAACCCACATTTGACTCGAATGTATCTCTCACATACCCGCATCTGTTAAATGGCGGAAAAAACATTCCTGAAGTGGCTGATTTCTGTATGAGTCACTAACTAAATCAATATTGAATAATTTCTAATTGTTAAAAGAACCCTTATATTTTTTGAAGTTGTTCTTACATTCTTATTGAATATTTAAATATCTCTTCAGAGCAAAGACATTCATTTTCATGGAAGGAAACTGTGTCATATCATTCATTCGTCAGTTAATAATAAAGTGGCCTCAGAATATCTTCCGTAATCCCAAATGTCATCGTCTTTATACCAGTGCTGATTGATCGCGCCTGAATCATCCGGCGCTAACTTCCCTCCATGTGATTAGAACGCGTGATTACACAGTAACATCGATTGATGATGTATCTGCTCGGTAACAGATTCCGCTCTAATGCTTACTGGTCAGTAGGATGAAACCAGATTAACTGACCAACCCGATGAGTCAGAAGTTCATTTCAGAGTGGGATCGCAAGCACGTTTTGCTTATATAACTAAATGAAAATCTGTTACGTCTCGACTTCGCGACTAATTATTTGCCCCAATCAGATTCCACATATAATCACTCAAAAATATTCAGTTAAAAAACAAGAAGTAATATTTATCATTTTCTTATAATGATCTAAATTCACTTATTATTTCGAATATAAAGCAAAAATAATTGCACCATCAGAACCAGAGAAAACTGAGAGCTCTACTTTTCTCCATAACTACATCAGTGCCCAGAGCCAGGTATAAACCTATATAATATGATCCAAGTCCAACAACAAGTATTTGAGTCACTTAACCTTCTGATTCTATTGGCGGAGGCACATGTTCTTTAACTTTAAATCTCTCTATACATCGTTAATTTCTCTACACATTTAATTTATGTTTCTATTTTATATTCTCCTCTTCCTATTGTCCTCAATAAATATGCATATCATTCGAAAAAATAAATGCAAATAAACATTTGTTCGTTATACAGTATAAAGACAAAATGAATTTAAAATTAAGAATTTTTTTTTTTAAATTTGAAAAAAATCTAAAAAATTATTAATTTTCAAACCATGAATAATCAATGAAAATGTCGACTAAACTATTTTTAAATTAAATAGTAAGCTAATTTTTAAAATAGAGAAAAGAAGAATATATTGTAAAACTTAACAAAAAGAATATATTGTAAAACTTAACAAGAAGAATATATTGTGAAACTTAACAAAAAAGAATATATTATAAAACTTAACAATTAGAATATATTGTAAAACTTAACAAAAAGAATATATTGTAAATTTTAACAAGAAGAATATATTGTAAAACTTAATCAGAAGAATATTAATAGAAAAACAGCAATGGATAAGGAAGGATGAACAAAATGTAAGTAAAGCTGTATAATGTAGCCTCTAGTTTAGGACAGAGGTACTCTGTTTAAAAATGGTTTAGTGATCAAACATTTTTATGTCTGTTATAGCTTTTTAAAACAGAACGCAATACCTATTATAACACAACAAGCAAAAAAGGAAACAAAAGTATAAATAAACTTCCAATTTAAATCTAAATTTAATGAAACTGCTACATAAAAAACAAAAGGTCTAATACAAAATTACAAACACATACATTATTTTGTTTAAGTCATGGTTTGTAGAAAATTCTAGACTATGGAAGCAATAACTCCATGGATTAGCCCAATCATTATATGATAGGAACAACGCCTGAGAACCCGTTAGAATTCCCCTTAAGACATGTAAGCCAAAAATCGTAATAGAAATAATATTAACTACTGCGAGTGAAAATTATTTTGTAGTTAATTCGTACAGAAACGGATACTAGCTATTTATATCGAGAAAAAAATCTGTTACAACTATTGATATAATATATTGGTATCATTAAAATGTAGTTAAAATCAAAGGAATTACGGATCAGATATATTAGTTTTACTAGCTGATACCCGCCCGCTTCGCTGGGCAGACGATAATATTATATTTTGGAACCTATACGTAAGATATCAAGAAAGTTTTCGATTTTTAAACGATAATTATAATCTGAATTTAAAATTTTAAGAAATTGATTGTCTGTAATAATGGTTATCCACGAATTTCAAATATATGAGAAAAGTATTTAATAGTTAATAGTTTATCAATAAAAATGTAATTTAGTCAGTAAATCTGTCGTTGAACAGAATTCTGCATCACCCATGAGGTACTGTGTAGTGCGATGCGTTCCCATTATTCTACATGGCGGGTCCCCAGTAGGCCTAAACCATGTAAAAATTGACAACATAAAAATATAAATACATTTTTATACATTTTATTTTATTTTTTAAACCTATTGAATCAATTTTTTTTGTGTATTACATTTCTATTGTATTTATTTTGTGCGCATGGCAATTTTTGAGGATGAAAACTACATTTTTATTCTTTATTATATCAATTTAATAATCTTAATTATTACATTTATTATTATTTTATCTTATTCTAATTTTAGAAATAGTTAAATATAAGAAAAATATGAAATAATATGCCTACATTTCCAAAACTTCTCTGTAGACAACATTCTTCGTTCGTTTTTCTGGTTGAAGGATGATTAGATTTTCACTCATTTTATAAATCGACACCAGCTAATTTTAAACTCTGCCCTTGGGCTTTATTGATAGTCATCGCAAAGCAAACTCTAACTGGAAATTGCAAACGCTTAAATTCAAAATGATAATCTGATGGAATTAGTGGTATTCTAGAAATGAATACATTTTCACCCTCATACTTTCCTGTAAAAATAGTCGCTTCTATAACGTTTTTTCTTAGAGTTTTCAATTTGAAAACTCTAAGAAAAAACTGGTGCCGTTACATAATTTAGGAGTATTTAAATTACGCAAGAACATTATTGGTGTACCAGTCTTTAGATAAAGAATATGAGGCGGTATGCCTGGTGGATTGAGTGTGTGCAGAAACTCCACAGGATAATGGACAGTAACTTCTATCTCTATGACTGTATCTATAGACTCATACTTTATCTGTTCAGTTGTCAGTTTCTCTAGGATAAAATCGTTAATTTTATCAGTTGATTCATTTGTTGGAGTCAAAATTGCTCTTTCTTTCAACCACGATAAGCTATCTAGTGTGCCATATTCAATATTTCCGTATATTCTATCAGTCAAAGTAATCAAATCTCCCATAGTATCTCATAGGTTATTCGGAATAGTTATTTTTCCTTCTTGCTCTGTAATATTTCCGTTACCTATGTCAATTAATAGTTAGAAAATTCTTTCGCGCTCAAGTCGTTTTGAAGAGAGATCCTCATATTAACTTTCAAGGATAAGACTTTTATATGAGGCCATAAAATTGAAGATTTCAAACCGGCTTGAATTTCATCTGCGCGTGTCCCTCGTGGTACGACAGGTAAAGTTTGTCTAAAGTCACCAGCTAAAAGAACAGTAAAACCACCCATTAGTCGATTACTTCCTCTGATGTCTTGTAGTATCCGGTTGAGAGCTTCAATTCCTTTCTTGTGGGCCATAGTACATTCGTCCCATACTATATCCCATTCATACTATATATTCGTCCCATACTGAGTACGTGTGCCATGTCACTTTGTTTGTCATAGCGTCTTGAGTTCGTTCATGCATGTAGCGAGGTCCTCCAGTAAACGAAGACGGCAACACAACCATTTTACCTATTTCTGAAGACTGTGTATCTTTTTTTGCCATAGCGTCTTTTAAATGGACATATTCCTCACTCCTAAAATTTTTCTGATTGTTACGAATCCATTCAAGCCTTTCAGTTTCTATTTTTTGCATACATGTCGACCAAAAACTGATTAAACAGTTGACGAAAGGGCAATAGATAATTGATTTCACCAACACGCTCCATCAACCTATAGCTGAAGAACTCAGAAGCAGAGACAGTCTTATTGATAGGAGCCTTAGTATTGCTATCAAGTTTTGAAATATTTATACAATGACCGCGTCTTCCCCACGAAAAAACATCAAAGGGTACTGAAGAGCATCGTAAGCTCGATGGATTTCACTAATTCGTACCAATTTACTGTATCTGCTGTTTAGAATGATATCTCTTTTTTCGAAATCCTGACCCACAATAAGGACAGATACTTCTTTATTTTGAGGAGCATTGAAACGACCTTTGTGTTCTCCAGGTGGTTTTTTTATCGCATTAATTATAACCTTGAACTCCTTTTGGTCTTTAGGAACTGAATCAACAGCAGCTTTGAAATCGCGAATATACCTGCTATGTTCATGTAGCGCCTTTTGTAATTGGCTAACTAATTCTGGCTTAACACGTGGGAAAATACCACAACAAATGTTTCGTTCACGTTCATCATCACAGAGAAAGTATAGCTGAAGAAAAGAAGGTTGTTGAGGAGGCTCAGCCAAAAGGCTACTTATCCTGTGGTATACCTGCCCCTGGACTTTAAATGTTGGCATAAAATTTCCCTCCTACAATTTTTTTGCTCCGAATGACGTCATCTGAAAACATTCATTATACTTACGAATTGTAGAAAGAAAATGTTCTGAAAGTTGATCCTAATGGTTAAGAAGACTATTCAAAGGTTCAGGGTAGGATCTAGTAGCAGGAATTTGGACTTGATCACCGCTGTTACACATTCCTGGAGGTTCTTCTATCCATTTTAAAGCATGGCACCACAAACAGGGCAAACGTTTTCCGATACTGACAATTTTATCATTTGAATAGCGAATATCTATTTTATAATTAAAACCAGACAAATTTTTGGAAGTCCATGGCGCTAATTTAACTTTTGACATTTTTTCATTGTATTTAATTACAGCTGCCTGATTCACATGGGGGTTATTAGAAAAGTATTTTCTTACAGCTGCAGGATGACTTTGAGTATATTTTGTAGCAGCTTGTCTTACTTGTTTATATCTAATTGAATTTGTGAATCTTTTTCTTCTTTTTTTACCTTTATTTAGTTGAAGTGATATTACATCATTAATAATTGATTAACTTGAACTTGAAAAATCAATGTTAGATATTGATTGAGTCTTTGAATCTAACACAGACACATTTTCTTCAGGCTGAAACACTAAAGATGACTCATTTTCTTCATTTTGTTTCACATTATCATAACCAGGATTAACTTTACATCTATTTGTTAATCCAACTATTTTAATATAAACATCAAAATGACCACTATTACAGTTTCCCGTAAAACGTAATCTTTTTTCCCCCTGAATTGCTTCACCAACAGAAGCTATAAGGCAGCCAACTTGATACACTTCAAACTGATAGGGAAATAGCTCTGCCGCCGCCATAATTTCGCAAATAGATCCTTACGTGTTTGGTTTACACATTTCGGTAAAATATAAATCGCTAATATTATAAGGGGCGCCAGATAGCATTTGAGGGTAGCATTTAAACCGATCCCAGTTGTCAAACACGTGAGAAACAATAATATTTCTCATTTTATACGCCAT
>BMAW01089026.1:0-16527 GCA_019974015.1 Nephila pilipes | reverse complement strand
TCTAAGAAACTTGAATGAAAAATGTTTTTAGTTATGTCTCTAACCTTTTATAGTGTGTTTTTACAATGAGAAAAGAGTAATAAAATGTGACTTGAAGAACTCTTCTATAGTAAACGTAGTTTGTAATTTATAGTATTTATGTCTCTTTGAAATTCTTTTTTTTTGTTGGAAATTGTTACTTTGTTGTGTAGATTTACTGCACTGAAAATGCTAGTGTCTGCGTGGAATGTTCCCGGACTGGATGGTCTTTATGAAGCATTTATTTTATTCTTTATCATGTGTAAAAAAATGTCTCGGTCTCTACATTGTTATAGTTTGCCCACTTTTATAAAAAAAAAAAAAAAATTGAAATGCTCATGATGTTTGGGAGCTATTAAAATTGTAATATTTTTGCATATTCCTACTCGTACGTATTTTGATGATTTTTATTGACGGTAGATACGTGGAGAGCATTTGTGCTGTGTGTTCTTTTTTTTAATCAAACCCATCCATATAATACGTTTCACTTTTATAAAATGAAGTAATTTCCACAAATTTTTGTTATGTTTTATTTTCCTTTATGTGATTTCGTTATTCATCTGTTACCATGTAAATCTGATTTTTAATGTGTAAGAAAGTACGAGTTATTTGCCTGTGTATGTATTCGTTTGAAAATCATTATTTTAATCTTTTTTTTAAATAGAATCATCGATTTTGTGAAATGAAATGCTGTTTTATTAATGCATACTTATGTCCATTTCATTCGGCTTATAAAAATGTGTGAAGTGTAATATAATACGACTCTCCTCTTGTAAGCGTAACCCATTAGAATATCCATAGGTTTTGTGTTCTTTTTGTAATCAAACCCATCCATATTATACGTTTCACTTTCATAAAATGTAGAAATTTCTACAAAATTTTGTTATGTTTTTTCATTACTATGTTTAAGAAAATATGAGTAATTTGCCTTGTACAGTAGGTGTACGAAATTTGAATTGGTAGATTGTAAAGAGTGTACGTATTCTTTAAAAATCCTAACTTTAATCTTTTTTTAAACAGAATCATTGACTTTGTGAAATGGAATTCTCTGTTTTATTAATGTGTGAAAGTGTAATATGATACTATTGTAAGCGTACCCAATTAGAATTTGTATAGATTTTATTAAGATTGCATGAGTGAATAGTATATACTTTGATCACTATGTTGTTTAATGATTGGAAGTTTCTAATTTTTGGCAGAACGAATTGCTTCCAAGTAAGTAATGAGGTAAGTGTAAATTTTGTTTTCAATTCATGGATCGGATATAATGCTCATCCAATGCGGTTTTTGAGAGACAGCGCAGGACTCTAGTTAAATAAATTGTAAACGGTATCTAAAGATCCTCCCCTCTTCCGTAGGATGGGACATCTGCCCAAACAGTGCTTTTCAGTACTACTGTGTGAAGGCAGAGTCTATCTTTTGGTATCGAGGAGAGGTTGTTGCCTAAGTATAAAAGGGTAGTGAATGTGTTTAATTTGTGGCTCTCGGTAGTAGTTTGTAATGTCTTGCCCCGAGGACGGGACATCTGCCCGAACAGTGCTTTTGAGCGCTACCGTGTGAAGGCAGAGTCTGTGTTCGGGATTTTAATAAGGTTTTTCTTAAATTGGAAATTCAATGCATTGGGTTTGAATGAAGTGAGGAGTGGAAATAATTTTCAGCATGGGAGCAGCATTGTAAGAAGGAAAAATTGGCTTAATTTTTTGTTCGAGTGGGAGGCAAGATAGAAAATGTGATTATTAAAGAACCATTCCGTGTGGAAACTGTTACTTGCCCACGGTAAGAGGAGTGCGTCTATTTAAAATTGCTATTTTTTGTCGAGGCCCGGATCCCTAATAGAAAGGTGGTTTGAATGCGAGGTTCGTGGTAGTTGTTGAGAAACTGTAAGAGCTCCTTTCCAAGTCAAATGAAGGAGTTAAATTAGAAAAGTTGAGTTTCTTCAGCCAATTACGGTCCATTGATTTTTTTAGAAGTTGGTTGATTGAGTTCGGATTTGTTTCAAAACTGAAACTGGGAAATTGCTAGAATATCGGGGATTAAATGAGATTTCTCTCACTGGATCGATTTCTGAAAAGGAAGGCAAGCCTCCTGTTGTGGATTCTCCGACACGGGATGTTTGGTTTGGAATGGCGTTGCGAGGAGAAATTATGTTTGTAGAAGATACATTTGCTTAATTAATTTCGATGTGTGATATTCGTTTGTAGAGAGATGTTTGAATGTCGTAGAATGAAAGGATTTTATCTTGCCGAGGCGGGTTTTTTTTGTGTCAAAACTATGAGAATAAAATACCATTTTATTACGGATATTCTACCATCCAGAAGAGAAAACGATTCCTCTGATCCTGGTTCGGTGTTCTTTACTTTTTAAACTTTACGATGTAGTCGACAAGATTTCGCCCGAGGCTCTTGATCTCCCTATCGTAAGAAATTTCAGAGCCTGGCTTTGAGGTCCAGAATTGTATATAGTTTACAAGTGATCTTTGAAGACTAGGTGATTCTCCGGCCGACCACTGCTTCCGCGTTTCATCCGGAGAAATTCGGGTTCGGTCGAAAGTGGTGTTTTTCAGAAGAGGAAAAATTTAGAAAGCATGGATTTAAAAAACGTTTTTAGGTGGTTTAATGTTCATGATATTATTAAAGAAATGTTGAGAGGTTTTTAAAACGGGGATACTGTGTAGATTTCTCGTGCTTTTTCTAATTAATTTCAATGTGCGTTTTCAGCTGTCGGTGAGAATAGGTCTGTATTTCTTTATAGCTCGTTGTTTGTCTAGGATTTCAGGTCTTTTGATTTTGTATGAAAAGAAGACGTTTTGGAAGGGTTCCGTATTTTTGTAGTGCACTAAAAGTGGCTCTGTGCTATCGCTGTGTCGTTTGCTTTTGGAAAAATTAGGCCTGGGTGTTTTTTGAGTGAGAGTTACTAATTTCCCCCTCTACTATTTTGATGAGGGTGGGGTTGATTCGAATTAATTTAATTTAAAGAGCAGTCCTTCGTGCAGATTTTCCATTATTTGAAACGGCCTTTACGTGTTGAAAGACACGGAGGAGCAGCTGGTGTGGAAAGCGTTTCCATGTTTAAATAATCTGTAGAGAATAGTTAGTAGGGAAATGTGTCGGTAACTATCAGGGAGGGTAGGATTTTTAATAATGGGTATTACTGATGCATTTCTCCGAGACTATCGATATGATTTGGAATATGGTTTTGGTAGGAAGTTCGTTCCACTTCCTTACCAGGAGCTTCTTTTAATGTATTTCAGATGGGGCGGTTGTGAACGACATCGAGTGTGTCAAATTTAGGATTTTCGAGTGAGGTAACTATTGGATTTGCTTTTTCAAGATCAGAAAGAACAGTGCTATTTATGGGTTCTCTTCTTACGTAGAGCCTTGGACATCCCCCAGAGGGAGTCGGGGTCTAACGCAAGAAGGGTTTTTGTAATACTTCATTTATTTTTCTTTTAATCGTGTTTTGGAAATGATTACGGATGTTTTTATCAGGGGGACTTCGGGCGTATCGCCAAATTTGTCTCGGTTTATTCCTGGATTCTCTCTTCCATTTCATCTGTGTTGCATGGGGTTGTGTTTAAATTTTTTTCCGAAAGGTTTGTGGAGACAATTCTTTCATTAACAGCTACTTGCATGTTTGTGTTAAAATTCAAGACGATCGGATTGCGGTGTGACGCGAGCTCGGGAATCGAGGAAACACCACACCGCCAATGGATCGGGGCGCAATCGATCGTGGGAGGCGGAGCACTAGCCAAACCGAGTTGGTGTGACTTGATTTTGCGTACTTACCGAGTGGTAGTTCTAAATTTAAAACTTGCTTCCGTCAAGGCATTGTCGATATGCACACACACCCGAAAAAAAAATATTTTCCGATGAGGCTTTGCATGAAATATAGAATGAGCAGATGACAGGACCATCGTGGAAGTCGCTAAAGCGATCTAGAGTCCGTCACTAATATAGGGTTTGCTTCGATTCCAGCAGACGATGAAGCTCTTGCGCTGCATTGAGATGGATTTTGAAACCAGGCGAAATGAGATTTTTTAAAAACGGGTGGAGTCTTTTCCAATAGTAAGCGTTACAGCTAAAATGAATTGCATTTGAAAACTCATTTCCCGTTTGGTTCTTACTGAGCCATCTTAACATTTTTTTTTCTTTGTTTTGAATGATCGAGAGGACCCGAGTAATGCGTCCCTTCAACGAGTGAGCCTTCGGGTTCGGTAACGAGAACATCTATTTCGGCGCATTGTGTGGAAGGCTTTTTTTGAAATAACGTATTTCCCGATGGGTGTAGTTTTTTTAAAGGAAGAATTGGCGTGTAGAACAATTTTTTTTTTTTTCATTTCGTACATCCGAGATGGAATTTTGTATTTTCCAGCGGATGTTACCAGTTTCTGGGGATCGTTTTGATTTCTCGTTCACCGCGTATCTTATGTTGTTGCCGATTTCCTCCACGACAACTGAGAGAATCGTTCTTTCGTGTCGGAGGGACTGCATGTCACTCGGACGAATGATCATACTGGCACGTTCTGTATTTTGTCTGTTTAAAGATACTTCCTTCCTTATCGACAAAGGAGGACACTTCAAGAGCCGCGAAAAGTGTCATCTTATCAATTACGACGAAATAATTGGGGGTTGAATCCTATGCGATTATTATCAGGGAATAAATATTTTATTTTCTATATAATTTTCGAAGCTCTTTAAGTAAATTGTGATGTTTTTGAAAGGTCTGCTAAATTAATCTCTTTTCACTCGCTAATAATCATCCCGAGGGAGGGAAAGAACGATGTTATTGGTCTACTTCGAGACAATCAAACGATCTAGGATGGCTCCTAACGTGAAGAGTTACGGTATCGCGTAGTGGTAAGAGTCATCCATGGCGGCTAACGGACAAAATCTAAGAATAAGTGGATAGTACTCGGAAGTGCCGAGTCTACTACGTATTTGAAGATCCAGCGACTAAACAGTCGCTTCTGCTTCGAGTGAGTTGACATGACTGGAACACGGCGAAACTGGAAAGCGAGCGAAGGTAAGGTAGGGGTGAAGGATGGAATTGCCCTGCTTAGGTGAGAGAGAGAAGCGGAAGGAGGGATCAGCTGATTAGGAAAGGAGAGAGTTGCCGTCAATGCGGCGGGGGGGGGGGGGAAAACCCCGTCCTCGTAACCGAAGGGGAAGGAGATCGTTAGAGGAATGAGGTCAACAGCTGGTGGGGGAAAAAAGAAAAGATGTTGGGGAGAAAGGAATCAAGTACCGAGTTGTATTTTTCTTCAAAAAGAGCTTCTAGTGTGGTTGCGAGCCATGAAAGGTGGTTTGTTTGATCGCGGAAGATTTGTTTACTGTTTATGGTGCTATTATAACGATTGGGAATTGTGTTATAAAAGGTTGAAAGTTGGGAGATGATTTTTTGGGTGGAGGGGAAATTTAGTTCTTTGTGCAGGAAGCGAACTGCCATGTATCTGGGGCCTCGGGCTATTGAGCGGAGAAATATATTTTGGGTTCTTTCAATACGATTTCTATTGGTTTGCGCAGTTGAACCCCAGATTTGGAAGAACGTATGTTTTGTAAATGAGAATTTTGTTTTGGAGGGAAAGATTGGATTTTTTGCCCAACAGTGCTTGAAGAGGGTAAAAAATTTTCTGAGATGAGTTGAATGTGGTTCTGGAAGTTGAGTTTACTATCGAGGCGGAGGGTGTTGTTGGTCCCTTCGATGTAATTGGAGAGGGGGGTAATCTGTTGATTTTGTGCTTCTGGGAAAAAAGGACTGCGTGGGACTTGTTTGCGTTGATGGCTATTCTCCAAAGGGAGCGCCAGTCTTCGAGGATGTCTCCTGCAGGGTATATTGTATTTCGAGGATTGAGTTATGGCTGGTGAGAATTGTCGCATCATCGGCGAATAGACTGACCTCTACTTGTGGGGAAGTCATGGATATAAAATGCTGCCCTGAGGGCAGCTGGTAGAGATATTGTGAATGTTGGAGTGCAGTTTGACCTGGAATGTTCTATTGTTGATGCAACTATGAATTAATCGAAAAAAGTAGTCGGGGAAGTTGAGTTGGATAAGGCGGTAGATTAGCCCTTCGTGGCAGATGCGATCGAAAGCTTTCTGGACGTCGAGAAAAAATACCGCCAGATGGGATTCTATTTTGGAAGTTGGATCTGATGAAGTGGGTGACTCTTGAGAGTTGGTGGCCAATAGAGGTCTCCTCCCTAAGGCCATACTGATATTGTTTGAATTACCCGAGAGGGGAGGAATGCTATTGCCAGGGGGTGATTGTAGATAGTCGGTAATTGTGTTTTCCACTGTTTCGGTATGAATTTCATTTTCCGGTTATTCATGGGATGCCGTAAAAAGATTAGCCTTATCTTGATTGTCACGTACAAAACCGTGATTTCCAATGAGGGTCGAATCATTGTTAGCTTTGACGAGTCTATGTAAGGAGTTATCTTCGTTTAAGGCAGTTTGTAGATGATTATTGATGACATTGTCTCTGTGGAGGAGGAGTTCTTTTTTTATTTCTCTCTGCATTTTGTCGAGGAGATTTTAATGGGGGGGGGTACCTTTGTTTCATGCCATAATTTGCGTTGCCTATTTTTTGGATAATTTCGTTTCTGAGTGCTGGGGGGGGGATGGTTGAGAGGGTGGAGTGGATAACTTTGAATTTGCTTGTGCTGCGTTTATTGAGGCGGTTAGGGAAGAGATTGAATTAATGACATACTGGAATGGAGTGGTGGAGGATTTGTTGATGTGTCCCAGTTGGGGGAGGGGTGAGGTTTGGGTATCCACATTGAAGTGAACCGGCTCATGGTCGCAAGAGAGATCAGGCTTAAATAGTGAAGTCCAGGGTAGCATGATGAAATCTCTCACAAGAGGTAATACAGGAGGGTGCGAAAATGTTTATGTCTGAACTATTGATGTAATTGCGGAGTTGTCTGCCCGCCGTGTTATCACGATAGGTAGGGCTCCAGGAGTGGTGTTTTGAATTGCCCTATGATGAGGCATTTAGGTCTATTGCAGACAATGTTTCTTAGTTCTGGGATGTAGTTGGGTGAGGGTCTATAAATGCAACAGATGGTGAGATAGTTGTTGTTTTGGTGGTGTTGCTAATATTGATATTGGGATGGGCTATCGAATTCTTAATGATGATGACCTCTCCCTTTGTGGGTGAGGCGGTCAGATCTGCGGGTAGTGTAGTTAGCAAAATTTAGGGGGTCGCAGAGCCTGAAGAATGTTTCCTGGAGGCGAGGATGTGCGGGTTATTGGGGCGGATGAAGTTTTCTAATTTGGGCGCGAAGCCCGTCAGCATTCCATGGAATGATGTGTAAGTAAGAAAAATTTATGTTGTGACTGGCCATCTAGGAGGAGATGTCTATGTTTAGGAGGTTGACACAAGCCATAAATTTGTCATATTTGAGGTGGATATTCGAATGAATGATTTAATTGTGGAGAGCATTTCCTGGACTCGAGGGTTCTTTTAGCTGGGCTGACAACATAGAGAGGTTGTTTGAGGGAGCTGATGGGGTGGGAGGAATGTAATTGGTGAGCACTGCTGGGGCTGGTGTGGAGGTCTGGGCTTGCTGTGCTTGGATTTGATAGACTTTTAGTTTCGATCTCTCTTCCCAGACATTTCTCACAGGAGGAGTAGCAATAACTGGAGGGTGGTTGGTAGTTTCTTTTTCATTTCCTGCTTCGGCTTAGGTTTATTTTTTCGGTCATCCAAGGAAGTTGGCTGGGTGGTCAGCTTCGCAGTGACTGCATTTTGGTGGTTGGTCAATTGGTTTTTGGCACAGTCTGGTGAGATGTTCACCGGGGGGGGATCTGTAGCAGTGCAGGGAGTTACGGAAGAACCCCTGGAACCGGTACCATCGCGGGAGGTCCAAGTTTCTTTCTCATGGCTTCTATTTTTATATTGAAGTAGCAAATATCTGTAACGTTCTAAATGTTATTATTTTCGAGAGGAAGAGAAGTACACAACGCTTATTGAGCATGGCAAAGCATTCGTCTTGGCGGCAAGGTTATCAATGATTTCGTTGACAGGCATTCCTCTCCTTATAACTTTCATGGCTTTTTCAGCAGGTGGCTGATAAGTGAAGGTTGTGATGTTCTACATAGCTTCGGATGGTTATGTATGCAGCTGGAGTCTGTGAAAAAAATGTTAAGCTTGTGCCAATACGGCGAACAGAAAGTTTTAAATAAGTAATGTTCTGAAGTTCTTTCAGGAGTGCTGTTGAATTGGTAACATTATCTTGGATAATGGGTGGTCTTGGGAGTCTGTTGGACGGCGATAGCACTGGTGCTTGGTTGAGTCGCTGGTTGTTTCACAGGGCCAGGTTTATTTGCTTGCTTGCTCTTTTTCGAGTTTTTTCTGGTATTGGATAGAGTGAAGGGTGGTTGGAGTGATGTGGCATTAGGTGTTGGCTCATCATCGACTTCTATTTCGGTTTGTTGGTTGGTCTTCTATTTCTAGGTTGCTGAATCTGTAGTAGCAGGAGGTGTAATCAGGGTGGGTTTTTTTTTTTTTTTTTTTTTTTTTGCAGTTTTCATTGATTTTGGTGCTAAATTTGTCCCTTTGTTTGGCGGGAGGTTGGTTTTGGGCTGGAGTTGGGAAGAATATTTTCCTCTACTTTCCTCAATGAATATACGGAGTTTTGTACCTATTTCAATTTTAAAATTCTCATTTCGGAATATGAGGGCGGGCTAATTTATCTTCAATGAAGAGGTTTAGGGTTGAGCTCTCATTTGAAGTGTAGCAATTGTTTAAATTTGTCTTCATGGTGTCCACACGAAAACTCTCTAAATAAAAAGAAAGGGACTCACCGTGATTTAAAGTCGAGGTTTCCATATCCAGTGGTAATAAGGTAATTCCTTTTTGAGGAAAAAGATTTTAAATTACCCCCGTTTAGAAATTTCAGTATAACATGAGCAATGTATAAATTGGCACCCCCCCCTCCTCCGATTACTTTCAGTTAATTTTTTTTCTGAGGGGAAAGGATCTTTTTACCGTATTAGTTATGACGATGGTTGAACATTTCAGCAGATGAATAATACTACGTGAACGAGGTACGATCCCTTGACGAATGTCTGCTGCCGAAAGGGTGCTGAGAAAATTTGCTCACATCTTCCGAGACGACATCAAAATTTTTACTTTTTATTCCTATTACGCTTGAACAGATGCACTTTAGCGCAGTATATCCATATTTGGCTCTTCCGCCACCACTACTTTTAACTAAATCTAATATAAACGAGTAGAACATCTTTCATTGTGTAGGGGTAAGATAAAAACAAGCAAGCTTATTTTATTTTAAATCGCAAGCACCATTTCATTAATATCGGATTGCGATGAATCGGAACAAAATAATAATATCCGTGGAATAATTTATTTCCCCCGAATTTAACTTTCACATTTGAATCGTCACCTTTGAGGTAATTTCTACTGTAGCGTTTAAATTAAAATGTGTCTTGTTTCGATCCCGTGAATGACACGGCATAGAATGGAATGTTTTCACTCTTATTGGTCTGAAGTATAATTCTTGAAACTATTCCATTTCTGTCCCGTTCGAGTGACGAGGGAAAGGGCGCAATCTCAAAGCAAACGCAATAACCGACTGGACACGATTGTTTCCGTCAAATGAAAGGATTCTGATTTCTCGGAGGACCCTCCAAGTAGCGGGGCAGATGCACATTCAATCTGTCGATGCTCCTGTTGGCGTGGTATGGCAGTTGAGAGAGGAGGGGTGCCTGTCGTCCTTTTACCATGGTTCTAAATGATGAGGACAGCAACCCTCGTTAAAATGCGACGTAAATAAACAATCCTAGCGCGGGGAGTAGAGGCAATGTCTACACTGTTTTCCTCCTTGAATATGATCTTCCCGGAGATATGGTCATTTTTTAAGCGTTGCTCAGTGAAAAGTAATTACTTAAAAAATATTTTTTTCCTAACAGAAATGAGATACAGGTTAAATGGAGTGATCGGCTATGGGGTTCGTTCGAGACCTTCGGAGAGGTAACTTTTTCAATCTCAACATTGCTTTTTCCTGCACATATTTTCGAGGCTGTTTTAATGGGTGGGTTCTATTTTAAGATAGTGAATGAAAACCGGGGTGAAGCCGTGATCTGAACAGAAGGAAAAGAAATACATGGATTGTGAGTGGGGACTAGAGCACCTCGGGAGCGCGTCCCCAGCCGCTTCAAACTGATTCCGAGATTTCTTCCACCCGAAAGGAATCTATGGTTGTACATTTAATATCTTTCTCGGAATTCATTTCCCCCATCCTTTACACGAATTAAGAGATAAGAGGAAGGAAATATTTGAGTGAAAAGAGAATAATAAAAAAAAAAAATCGTTTGAAAGGCTTAACACTTTTTTCATGCTGAAAAAGGGCTAAATGCTCACATATATGGAAATTTATCCAGATGGCCGACTTAATTTCCTATACAGTTGCTGGCAGAAAGTTGTAAGGTAATAAATTAAATGCATATTAGAGTGAGAATGAATTTAATGTTATATCTGCCGAACCTTTGGAATGAAAGGAACCCATTAAAAAAAAAAAAAAGAGCAATACCGTAAACATACACGATGCTGTTTTATCACTATTATTCTGAAGGGAAACGCGTTTAGTTCGATATAAATGCTCTGTTATAAATAACAAAAATTCACTGAACGGATCGCGAATGAAAAATATCAACCCATTCATCTCACTCGCAACGAATTGCAAAATAAAAAGAAAGCGAAATGATATTCATTGGGTCGCCCCAGTTGTTTTGACTCTGCGAAAAGCGAGGTCGGCATATTTGCGGTTTCAATTGGGGAAAAAAAATATGAGTGTGTAAATCGCTCGTTTGCTTTATTATAAACATATCAGTTGCGTTTGTGTTGGGAAAAAGAACGTTTGGATGAGCAGAAAGAAAGTAGCTTAATTAAAATTCCTTGAGGACATGTTGCTATCCTCTTAGGCTTCTGAAAACGGCCGGCTGATGTAATGCCAGAGTCATATATAAGAAATAATTTTAATCCCTGAGTTCACATAGAAATATCTATTTGCCAAGAGATTTAAAATTATTTTCACATTTTGTAAGATTGAAAGGATGTAGTTTTTGAGCAAGATATTTATTTCGTATCTCTTAATCCAGAGTAAAAAAAAAAAAAACACCTCTATTTTTACCAAGTTCAGATGAAAAGAAAAGAAAAGGGAGGTGGGGGTTTAGAGAAGGCCAAATCTTATTTTCGTACCTGATTTTTCGCGTGAAGAGTTGTTGGGATTCATTGCAATCCTTATTCATTTCAAATTTAAAAGAGAACCCAATGTTGTCGCAAAGTTCATGATTCTACAAAATTTATTAAGTGAAGAAGCCTTCAAATAGAATTTGTAGGAAATATGAATTGGAGAATTCAGTAAATATTTCTCCAAGTTCTTCAGTAATGGAGACGCAAGGACCTTAATTTCCGCCAAGTGATTAGAATTAAAATTGGGGGATGATTTCTAATGATATCCTATAAATTTCAGTGAATTGCATACGAAAGTCATGCATAGAGTAAGATGGGGTGAAGAGGCGCCGATGGTTATAGCCAATTGATACTTTTCTTTAAATGCCCGCATGAAATAACATCAACTATCCTCATCTCGCGAGAAATTACTTTATGCCATAGTTTTAAATTTAAAAGTTGTTTGAGTCAATAGAATCAATTTGGACTCCCTTCGAAATGGAATCTTCCGAATGAATCGGCGGGGATAAAAAGAGGAGACGCTGAACTGAATGACTGAATACGAGCAAAAAGTAGGAAATCGATTCCAGAATCTTCGTGCCCAACACATTCACTGTTCAAATACTTCTATCATTTGAAACGTCTGGATCACGTTTACATACTTAAAATTTCTTATTTTCATAAGAATGAATCAAATAGACCGAGATTCCCCATCCATAAAAAAAATAGTGTATTACCGTCAATTATTACATTCCACACTAATCGGGTTCTTGTTCGAGCTTTAGTATTTCAAAAAAAGATTTTTTTAAACGATTGTTCGAGATTTGATAAACTGATGACGTAATGATTACATTATCGTGTGAAGTTCCGTCTGTTGAAATTTGAACGGCGCGAGAACCAAAAGTGGCTATGCAGCGCTTTTCTGCGGTGGATGTACTTATTAATATCGCACACGAGTTTTAACTTAAAATGCCATAAAAATAGAAATAAATGTAATTCAAATTGTACACATGCATTCGAAATGAAAAAGAGGGTTTTAGTTTTTTTATTAACGTCGCACTAGAAGCAACACGAGGGCTATTGGCGACGGACCTCGTACTTTTGAGCCTCGGTCAAGTGACGAGGACGACACCCGAACTTGCATCCCTCTCTCCTAATTTCCACAGCACTCCAACGTGAGGACTGAAAAGGAAGGTAACAATGCTTATAAGTACTCTATTTGTTCTTTAAGGCTACGCTGCGCCATGTATATGTTCAAAATTTCACATTTTTTCTAAAGGTCACATTATGATAAAATATGTAATTCTATAACGAAATAAAGAAAATTAAATTATCCTATTTGTTGACTTTTTCGAAAAGTGATAATTTCTTTTATAGACTTTGATAAATTAAGGAATAATTTCGTTGATCATTTAAACTCGTCAGATTATTCCATTGGCATTTAGAAATGATAGGAATTAAATACCTGCTTCGTATATCCGAAAGCAGCAAAAATATGAGCTTAAAAACCGTTAATCGTTCTTTCATAAAGTAAAAAAATATATATTATTAAAGCCTCTCGACGAATACAAGTTTTTTAGAAATCATAATAGGATAAGAAATGATAGAATGAATATATATTTATACAACTTCATTCTGTGTAAGTATAAATCGTCTTCATATATCAATTTCTTTTCACTCCAAGCAAATGACTCGTCCCATGCTGCTCTAAATTGCAGATTCCGAAGGTTCATATCCGATGAATGTGAGCGAATGAAAGTTGCCACATCTGACTTTTCTGCGCAAGGAGTTTCTGTGATCGGACTTGAGAAAAAATGTTCAACGTAAGAATTGGTTTCAAGAAGTTGGGTCGAAAATAGAGAGAAATATTGCAAGGGTATCCCGCGGGCACGTCACCCGTGTATACAAAAAAGACAGTAAGCCCCATGTGAAAAAGATCACTAAAGTTTGTCTCGTTCACGATGTCCGCATTTTGAGCTCTTAAATAGGAATACCGAAAAAAGGATCGATTGTATATTAACATCGCCTATTTAGAAGTAACATTGGCCACGGAAAATGAGGCTCGGTATCGAATCCAGGTCAATGCATTAGAAAGCCGGTTTCATTTCAACTGTACTATTCGGCATTGGTAAGGAGAGAAAAAACTGGTCATTTTTTAAAAAATTTCCTGCTGCATCGTGGGTTCGAGTCCGAGTGAATGTAAAAGTTATTGGCGCAAGAGCCAGATATGGCCATGCTGTGCCAAACAAGATTAAACTGTGGTCTAGACGTGAAGTTGAAAAAAAGATAAGTGGTTGACAAGAAGGAGGGTCGAAAATAAAGAAGGATCGTTAGGGTATCCCGGGAGTGCGTCACCCGTGTTTACCAAAGACAGTAAACCCCATGGGGGGTTCGAGTCCGATGTCGAGGTGTTCCAAGTTTAGAGAGGGGGTTACCAGCTCAGGTGTTGTTCTCGTCATTTGACCGAGGTTCAAAATAACGAGGTCCGTCGCCAATAACCTTCGTGCTGCTTCTAGTGCGACGTTGTGTTTGGCGCAACTTAGCCTACTTTGTGGAGTTTAATGGCGTAAGAGTCAGTCACTCACTAGAGCAACGTTAACAAAACCAATCCTGTCCGATGCCACTAACGAACCGAACGTGTGGCGGGGTTGAGACACTTTACATCTATCATAGAGCAACGTCCTCGCGTTAGGATATTGTGGAAGCTTTGAAAACGAGGTGCCTGCAGAGCAGTCGTTCTATCGAGGTTATGGGGAAGTTTAATGGCGCAGAAACCATATACAGTGGCACAAACAATTGAGGATACACCTTACTTTTACTTAATAAATCCAACTTTCAATCAAAATAACACCTTAACCAGAAGTGCAAACGAATTTTTATTCTTAGACATAACAAAAGGTTTAATTAACAGTAAAAATAAAGAAAAATTCTAAAATAAAACTTTTTAGAAGCATTTCAAATAAACATAAGCAGATTTTTACCTCAAAAAATTGAGGATACACAAATGAAATTTTTGTTTAACTACCACTTGATTTCTTTTTGCTTGCTACTAATAATCTAAGTTTGGGAAATTTTATCCTAAACTTTTTCAACTGTTATTTCTGTCTTTTGAAGTTGGTTATGAGAATATAAAGCTGTAATTTTAAATGGAAAATGGCTCCTCGGAAAGAGACTAGTATTGATGTAAGAAAATTTATATTAAGGTTATTTAAGAAAAGAAAATCTTATCGTGAAATAGCTGAAATTGTCGGTAGAAGTCACTCATGTGTCCAGAAAATCATTGGGAAATTTAAACGCGATGGATTAATTCAAAATAAGAGTGGAAGAGGAAGGAAAAGTATTCTGAGTGATGTAGCTAAAAGGAAAATTTTAAAAGATATCAAGATTAATCCTAAACTGAGTGCAGTCAAACTAGCTGCAGAAACTTCTCGAATAATCTGCAGAAGTGTAAGTGCTGAAACTGTGTGAAATGTGATTAGACATGCTGGATATAGCAGTCGAGTAGCTAGAAAGAAACCTTTCATAAGCTTACAAAATCAGAAAAAGCGTTTCGAGTTTGCAAAAACTCATCAGTTGAAGACAGAAAACTTTTGGAAGAAAGCTATATTTAGTGATGAAAGTAAATTCAACATTTTTGGAAGCGATGGTCGTCACACCGTTTGGAGAAAGCCGAACACCGCTTTGGATCCAAAAAATTTACGTCCTACAGTTCAGACATGGTGGTGGCTCCGTCATGGTTTGGGGTTGTATGGCTGCAAATGGGGTAGGAAATTTAGTTTTTATAGATGGTATAATGGATCATAAGCTTTATATAGACATACTCCGCAACAATCTTAAAGAAAGTGCGCAAAAATTCTGTTTAGATGGAAATTTTATATTTCAGCACGACAACGACCCCAAACACACGGCACGTAATGTCAAAATGGGGTGTCTTTTTCATTGTAAACAGCAATTGCACACATCGCCACTGTCCCCTGACATCAATGTCATAGAAAATTTGTGGGCCACACTAGAAACAGCGGTCCAAAAACACCAGATTAGATACAAAGCCCATTTAAAGCAAGTGTTGCAAGAAGAATGGGATAAAATATCTGCAGATACCACTAAAAAATTGGTCGAATCGGTACCAAGACGTTTGGAGGACATTATAAAAGCCAAAGGACATGCAACAAAATACTGATACTGTCTATGCATGTAATATATCGAAAAAATTTCATTGGTGTATCCTTAATTTTTTGAGGTAAAGATCTGCCTATGTTTACTTCAAATATTTGTGAAACTTTTAATTTTAGATATTTTTTTTGTTGATTTTCGTTATTTTTACTGTAAAAATCCCTTTTATTACGTGTAAAAGTAAAAATACGTCTTCTATTCTAGTTAATGTGTTATTTTCATTAAAAGTTGGATTTATCAAGTGAAAGTAAGGTGTATCCTCAATTGTTTGAGCCACTGTATATGTATGTATAATCAGGGTGTAACTGCGACATAAACGTCTCAAAAATTGGGAGGGGAGGATTAGTAGACAATCAGTGTTGAAATTTGAGAAGGATCGCTATGCATGGGCATGTCTCCCTGGACACGTGGGCCGCGGTAGCCTTGTGGTGAAGGTCGTGGACTAGCGGCCGGCGGTTTTCGTTCAGTCGCGAGTTCGATCCTTGGCCGCCAAAGACCCGCCGTGTAGCCGGGGCTGATGCACGTTAAATCTGTTCGGGGCCCAAAGTCCTCCCGTTGGCGTGGTGTGGATGTTAGGAGAGGGGGTGTCGTCCTCGTCACTTGATCGCGGTGCAAAATTACGAGGTCCGTCGCCAACAGCCCTCGTGTTGCTTCTAGTGCGACGTTAATAAAAACTAAACCAAACTCCCTGGACACGTAATAGAACTTCTACAAATAAGAGCTAGTGCACAATGAAAAGGTTTCCTTGCCGAAGACACATAAAGGACAATTATTAAATTATTTTGCTCGGAACGAAACAACACTTTTGTTTACATCCATGTCGCTAACAATTGCTTGACCAGATTGGGAACGATGCTCGTCTAAATCCTATTCAGTTTTTATTTTCCCTTCCGACTGATATTGTTTACATACGAAACCTAGAAGCAAACAGTTTAGAATTATGTAAAATCGGATACCAAAGGTGTTTACGTTTTGAGAAGAATCGGAAACAAGGATGGTAAATTAAATAATAAATTTAGAAAAATTACACGATTACTTTAAAGCATCACGATCCAATGTAACTGTATAATTTTCCTTTTAATCAATACATTATTAAGATTATTTTCTCCTAATTCATTTCGAATTAACAAAAATTTATCCGTG
>BMAW01089024.1:0-10394 GCA_019974015.1 Nephila pilipes | reverse complement strand
AATAGCAAAACATAAACTTTAAATCAGTATCGTTTTGAAGAACGTAATTTTCCATGTTAATATTCGGTTTTTTATTGCTTTCTCTATGTTAAATAATTCGAGATTAAAGTTATAAAATAAGTGTATTTAACAAAGTTTATCTTTCTTTATGACTCTATTTCTCTCATAGACTTCCCTTCTCGTCTGGATTTAGTGGTTATCGGAAGGCACGGAAATTAGAGTCGGGATTCATCTTTATCGCCGTAAAGCATGATTTTAAAAGAAGAAGATTCTTTCTAACAGTTCTGTTATGGAACACCACATTACCTAGATCCTACAAGAGCAAGTGTATTTAAATTAAAAAAATATTCAAAAATTATTTAGGTGGCAAAGAATGCCTTTTCATGACTTTCATGCCAGCACAGCTTAGGAGTAAAGTAAGTGTTATGCCATTTGTGCAGAGCAATGGTTCCTGATCATTTCAGTCTCGGGATTGCTCTAAAAGTTTCAAATGACGCCTTTCCTCCCAACCATAAGAACATATGAAACAATAACACTGTTTAATTTCTAAATAAAGAAATTTAAATTCTAAATCACTTAATTGTAATCAAAACTTTTTGTCAAATTAAAACGAAACACTCTAATTTTATTATTGACAAGTATACATTTGTATCAAATTTACATTTTTTAACAAAAATGAAGAACCAGTTCTAAAATCAATTTAGACTTATTCACCTTTATGGCGCCGGATGTCGCGTATCACGCGTTTACAATAATATTTTTTTTTTTTATTCCGAAATATATTGAAAGAGTAATGTGCTATAAATACACTTAAGATATTTTTCAACATGTAAATATTATTTACACCTCAAATTACCAAGTATAACGATTTTATAATTGCGCTACACTGAAAATGTTATACATTTAAATTAAAGATAATATATAGATTGCAGCTCTTCTTGGAATTGATGCACCTAAATTTAACTTTCGTGACTTCCAACATTTCACTTTTGTGGCCGCCACTTCTAGTTCAAAAAGCGCCAAGTTTGATTGATATTTTTTTTAAATTTAAGATCTCCGGAATCATCCGAAGTGCATGCAAAATAATAGTTTCAAGAGCATGAAATTTCTGTTTTCAATACGATCAAATTTTTCGATCGAATTTAACGATGATTAATAACTCTTGAAAATTACATGCATCATAGTGAAATGCGAAAGCAAAACAAATACTCAATTTAAATAAATAAATGCTTATACATTTTAACATTTAATTAACCACACATTTCAATCTATCGAAATGTTTTTAAAAATTGGTTTCTAGTTTTGCCTTTTTATTAGTAATTGTTTTAAATTCCTTTTTTGATCCAATAATCACACATAAGAAAACCATCTCAAGCCTCTTTATACCCCTTGAATCAAGTTGATATTCTACAAAAGTGAAGCTCATCGAAGAAAACCTGTTGGAAATGAGCAAATAAAAGCATTTGAAGCTATATATATCAACAAATATGTCGCTGGTCAGAGATATTATTTTGGATTCTACACTAGGAACGATTGTTGAATAATAAAGACTAAGACTAATAAAATGTCAGAAGTTCAAAGTATTGAATGTTTGTTCTTCCAAATCTATCAAACATTCAACCTCGGAAGGAATGCATTGTGTAACGATAACTCCTGAAAAATTAGAGTACACATATTTCTTTTTTACTTATGGGTCTTCCTTAGTGTCTTTTGAAATATTAAAGCTGATTTATTTCTTACAAAACTAGCATATGATAAGAATATTTACAAATATGTGTAATTCCACCGAATTGGCTTAACCGAGTTTCGAATCTTCATAAAATATATAAATGCGGTAACTAAATTTTAATTATATTAAACCTAAGCAAAAAGAAAAAATTTTAAACATATTTTGAATGTGCAAAGTATGAATTCAAAAATATGAAATGTTTCAAAAGCGTTAAATATTCTTACTTCAAACACTCAAAATTATTCAATACAGGAAATATTTTTATGGTGTATCGAACTTCTTCATTCTTTATATATTCTTTCCTTTCAGAGTAGCAAGTAATAAATCTCAGAAGTCTGATTTCTTATTGGTTTCTTCACATACTAAACTTCCAAAGAATTCTGGTTGTCAGTAGTAATGGATTTCGCGTTATTTTATCCAAGTTCCTCATGAAAACTGTATTATTGATTGTTCCATGGCTCCTCTTAAAACCATGGAACAATCAATTTCTGATTAATGGTTTTCCCCGTCGCCAATATCATCAGTATATGGGGCATTTTTCCCGGCCTAAATTTTGATAAATATTCTAGACAATTGTTTTTTAGATCTCATAATGATTTTAACGTTACAAAAAATGTCCTACAATGGCTGGTGTATTGTTTAAGGAATTATTTATTTTTCCAACTGTATCAAAAAGCAAAATTCAACTACCACATTTGTACAATCTCAGCCCCTTCCCCATTTTAAATTGAAACTACAAATTTAATTTTGGTTTTTAATTTCAAAATAAGAAATAATTAATTTATTGAAAATTAAAAAGCATAAAATCATCGGTTCATTAACAAGAATTTAGTCGATATTGAATTGCGCTTTGGGGGCATTGATCTCAAATTATTTAAAAGTGTATTGCTTCTAAATATTACATCTCTTAAACAAGGAAGAAAATGCAAAATACTTCAATTTTTCACGAATTCAATGTCTCTCCAAAACAAATCTTCCGTGAATTTCTAGATAATAAACATCCCTTCTACACCATGAAAAAGGGCCAGATCTCACATATTTTGGTGTGTTTTTCGACAAGTCACGCCGTACTAGGATTTCTCTGTAAGTTTTGAAAATCGGAAAATTTTAAGCAATGTGCTTCTGTTATAATGGATTTAAATTAAAAATAAAATATCCAATTTTCTTTGAATTCTTTATTAAGCTCATCAACAAAATTTGCTTCTCCAGAGGAATGTGTTGCAAGTACACTTGCATCATTCTTTTGTGAAACATTCATCACGGGATGAATGATTGTCTTACAAATTGGTTACATTGGAATTTTTCTCCTTTGGCACGCTATCCAGACACTCACTTCGTTTTTAAACACTCATTTCACGAATGAAAAAAAAGGTTCAACTCGATTAAAAGCAACGCATTCAAAGATTGGGGGGGGGAGTAAAGAACGTTTGCAAACCAGTATTATTAGTTTCCTGTTAATTTGATCCAGTATTTGAAAAAGTTAGTGAGGCTTACTCATCACTAATGAGGCTTATTCTGTATTGTATGAACGTAAGCAGAAATAGGAAAATACGTGATTGGGCTCCTTTGAATGTTCTACAAATGCTGTCAGTAAATAAAAATCAATCCACATTTACAACTCCCTCCACATATCTAGAACTGATTCACACTTAAAATAGAATATAGAAAATAGAATAAGAATAATACACACTCTCCCCCACCCCATCCAGACTTAACGGACTTCAAAACCAGATTAAAGCGGAAACTAAAATTCCCAAAAACAACAAATGGGAACGAATTCAATTCGAAGGATCATTCCCTCTAGAGTGGGAATAAAAACTAGCAAAAATATTTTTCCTCTCTCATAGGTTATTAAGTTCTTACCTTCTCCTTTAAATATAAAGCTAATTTAGTGTCAAGCTGGTATTTGTAAACTAAGTGTTATTGTAAACAAGTTACGTTTGGGCCTCCATCCGCGTTTTGAATATTAAATGTAACTGAAAAAATGAAGCAGGTGTTGTGATTAAGGTTGTATATTAACGTCCCACTTAGAAGCAACACTCGGGCTGTTGGTGACGGACCTCTCATTTTTGAATCTAGGTAAAGTGACGAGGACGTCACCTGAACTAGAACCCACTTCTCCAATTTTCCACACCATGCCAAAGGGAGGGCTTGGGACCTATACATATTTTACGTTCATCGGTTCCACTACACGACGAGTCTTTAGTAACATCGAGGCTCGAACTCACGACTTGACCAAAACAACGCTAACTCGATTCCTCGACCATGATCACTGGACTACCACAGACACATTAAGGAGAGGAACACTTAATTAAGCATTGAGATCCAGCACATTTGGGATGAAAACGTTGACATTCCTATTTGAGCTAATAAACCAAAGCGTGAGAAGTTAGTGCTAATGAGTTCTTATGAGTTGCATATGGCGGTGTGCTAAAGATTCTAGTGAAAGGTAAGTTATTTTAATTATTTGCTGTTATCAGTGATGTATGTATATAGTAGAAAACCATTAATTTTTAATTCTAATAGTTTTACTGAACTTACAGCTTAAAGTTTACAATCACTCTTTATAGTTTGAGTGTCGGGATAGTTGTAAATATTGTTTTTACTAATTATTCCAAACAATTTTCATAGACAATGTAATGTGTGATATTGCTTAATTTTGAGTTTGTACCTATATAATATATATTAGCAGAATATTATCGTGTTGTAGCGTGCTCTATTTACGTGTTTTCATTTTACTATCATTGAGATTTACTCGACTAAATTTTCTATTGAGACTATATTTCAGATTCCTTTCCAAATTGATGAAAAGATCTTGGTAAATTAGATGAATTTAAAATGTCATCAACCCTCATGATTTACCCTTGTACTGTCACTCGTTTGGAATTCTACTGTAGGAATGCTATTTATTGTTAGTCAGTCAATTATATCTAGGTTAATTGTATAAACGTGGAGTAAACAAACAAACAAGGGTAGATATTTTCTTCATGAAGTTTTCTTTACTAGGAAATATATTAAGCAAAAGGATAGCAACCAGTTCTTTTTCTGGGGTAAATGATATATTTTTATACAACCATTTCGAAGATAGGGAATGAAAGTGAATCTTACAAAATTTGCTTACAATTAACCCACCTGATCTTATTCTCTAAAACCTTAGGAAACTCCTTCAAAGGGAACAAATTAGAAAATGTTCAATTTTTACTCAGGTTTAAAGTTAGGCAAATATTTATACGGCACAGTAATTATGGTTAAAGAAATAAATATTTAAAAGAAATGAAAATCTTTTGGCTCCCAATCATGCCAAAAAATGCCTTAGCACAGGAATAGGAATCTTTCCAACGCCAATTTCCATAGCATGTTTCTCCGAAATGTTATTTAGCGTTGATTTATCCTTTGTATAATCTGAACACAAAAATATTAAACAAAACATTCTCATATATCTTATTTATGTTCTATTCTCACAATGATACTAATACGTGATGTTTAAGGCACCTCTATGCAAAAATACTTTCCCCCTTCGCTATCAACAAATATTCCCAAACATCAGAGTTTTGCATTAAATGACAAAACGAATTGTTCAAAGAATTCTAGTATTAGAATAAGTATCTCACATAATTAGGATTTCAAACGAAATGGTTTTACAATGTAATTTGTGTATAATGTATTTATGTGTGAATGTAATTAAACCTTACTCATGTTACTTGAACTTTCGTAACACTTTTCAGTCATTTAAGGGCTAAATTCAATTATTTTGTGGGAAAAAATCCTCTATAGTTATTTTTTCTATCCTTTGTATATTTTTAATTTAAAGCGAGTTTCATTGAAAATGCTCATTTTGAGTTAGCTTCAGCAACAAAGTGTTTCCACTTTTTCTAAAAAATGATATTTCAAATTTAATGACAGGTCATTCACAATATGTTTGCAATGCGGATTGCCCTTTGGGTCATTATCTTTATAAACAAGGGAAAATAAAGAATCAACAAAATTAGGCAACATTTTTATCTTTGAGGCAATTTGTCCAAAACTTTCAAGACATATTAATTCTCTATAAATTAAAGGTAGTTCATGAGGAACATTTTTATAATATATAATTTTGAAAATCACGAGTTAAATGCTTTTATAACCCTCAGCAATTTGATTATATCATTATAATTTGATTCATTAAAATATTTTCGAGAGTTGAGGAGTGAATATGGCTCTTTCAAATGTTTTTTAAACTTATCTTTTTGCAGGGGAAAACAGCGGGGATCAGGCAAGTTAAATCAGATCGAGGTCCCAAGTCTCCTTTGGGGTGTTGTAGAAGTTTGGAGATCAAGTGTTGTCCTCATTACTTGACCGAGGCTCAAAATGGGGAGGTTTGTCGTCAATAGACCTCATATTGCTTTCAAGTGCCACGTTAAGCATTCAATCAATCAGTCAGTGTCTGGTATAGACAATTAGGCATACCAAATTTTGAATATTTTCCCGAAAATTGTCGATATTATTGTTGATGTCCTAAGAACTAACTAGATAATATTCATTATCCACTAGATGATGATGAATATTATCTACTATGTGATACATTTGTCCATTTGACTGTTTTGTGCGAAAAGAAAATATTTAATTGTCAGCAAAGGTAATTAAAGCAAGGGGTTGACTTATTCGCTCATCATGGCTTGAAAAAAATTATGAGTAAGAGATTTTTCCCTTCCTCTAAAACGCTCACTTCGCAATTGAGTAACATCCGAGTAAGAACTTCCTCCAACATTGCAAATATATTCCCTATTATTTGTTAATTTTGCTACAGTTCGGAGCATTTGAAAAATAACGCTACTTTTCTGAAAAATGTCGGATTTTAACAGTCATTCGAAACGATCCATCACCACCAGCTTCTTTAAAACTTAATGCGGAAAAATCTTAATAAACGCACAGTTTAATCGACGAATAAACATGTCTAATGTCATTTTTAAGAACTATTGTAATAGTCCAATGGACAGTCTTTGATGTTGAATTTATTTGTATCAGCATACAAAAATCCTCCAATTTTTCCTTTTTGCCCTATGAATCACCCCCTGTTGAAAAATTCTATTCGACAAATAGTTCGATGGATGAATTTAGCAGTCCTCAAAAACGGCACATCAGCCGTGAGAAACTTTTTAGGATTATCCGAAATTTACTTTAATTCAAACTTTGGTGGTTTGAATTTTGCAGCGTTATCCTTTGAAGAACATTCTGACAAGGATTTGAATTTTCTATTCAAGAATATTTCAACTTTAGATTTATATTTTGGGTAATTATACCTGTAATTTTCTGTTGCTTCAAAATCTGCTTCATTTTCAACACTACCTTGAGTATCCTTTAAAGTAGTGAAGATTTTTTATTTTGAGTCTCATATAAACGAAAACTTTATCCTTTAACTGTATATTCAATGGAAACACATTATCAATAACCTTGCCGTCACTTTCAAATGCTGTGCCAAATTCTTCTTTGTAGTCGTAACTAAAATTCTTACAGACTACCTTTTCATTTTAAAAATATCTATATCTTCAAATGCAAGTAATTTTAAATGCAGAGAGTTTTTTTCGACACCAGCCATATCAATATATCCTAGATTGGATGCTACACTGATACACTTAATACTTGACTTTGAATCAGAAGATTGCAGTCCTCTTCATTGACTGAGTTTGAAAATGACAAGGTTCGTCACCAATAGCTCTCGTGTTGCTTCTAGAACAACGTTAAGAAAACCAATCCATCAATTAGTCCTCCAAATCAAATTATTTTACTTTTGATGGCTTTCTTACTCCTGCATTAGATAGTTGAGTCAAAAGTGTACGCATTTTATAAAGCTTTAAGAAAACTTATATTTCGACAACTCCACGAAAGTCTCATGGTAGACAACGGCGAAATCCGAAAGATGCTTTACGTTTTAATTCTTGATTATGCGGAAAAATCAGTTACTTTCTTATTAACTGACACTTTCTTTCATTTTTTCAATTTCCCCCCTCTTCCTTTTAGCGCATTATTCAGGAAACTTCCCGGAGTGCTGAGCATCTTCGTCAAAACAACTCCGCACTTCGTTGAGAGAACGTGTCAAAGCATAAAATAAGAAGTTCTGAAATATGACGCCAGGTGTTGCATTAATGCCTTTTGGAGATTTGTATCCCCTGTCAAACTTGTAGAAAAATATTCTTTTATTTTTCTTAGTTTTTCGGGATGAGCAGCTTTTAGAAGCATAATATTTTTCTCGACAGCACTCGAATAAATATTGATTTGCATGCGTGAAAAGCTTCTCCTCTCGTCTCGATTGTTTTACTTCACAGGCTATAAGATGCAATAAAACATTTTTTTTCTTTATACTCTCCTTTTTCCCATTTATTTCTGAGAGTCTGGAAATTTGCTTTATTTTTCCACAAATGTTTCCACAAAAAAAAAAAAAAAAAAAAAAAAAATAAAATTATTTGTAGGAAACTTTATGTTGATTTGACCTAATAATAATGCTTTTATTAATGTTAATAATAATGAATGGGACTAAACTAATTGAAATAAAGTTTTGTATAAAAATAGATTATTCTTTTAATTTGATAAAAATTTCTCATTTATTTCCAATTCCTAAGCTTCCCAAAGTTCTTATTAAATTTTCAGCTATGACTAACGGTTCAAATACTAACCTTACTATTGCTGGTACACACAATACTCTTGATAATTTTGATGACAGTTATTATTAAAAATAGTTCTGAAATTATTAACAATATAAAAGATTAAAAAATTTATATATAGATATGACTTTGAAGATTTGCTTAATTCGATAGATTTAGATAATTTGATTTAGGTTATATTGTACCATTACAAAATTTAAAAATTAATAGATCTATATTTTTTATGAAAAATTTAAATTTTGTTTTAATCTTGTACTAAAGAAACTATATTAATTGAAATTGTAAGAATTATAAACAGATAAAAGAATTCTAGGTCCTCTATTAATTCCAGCTAGTAACAGTCTAGTAAATATTTATCTACATTCCTTTAAATATTTAATTCAGATATAACAATAATTTCAAATTGTTAAGGTATGTATTTTGACGATGTGATTGTTTTTCAAGTTACTTGTAATATAGACACCTTACGTGACTCATCCTTTTATCATTTATATTTTAATCTGATAAAAACTAATGCGAATTCTCAAGAAACAGCTATCTTAGATGTTAGTTCAAAAATTGTTAATAATGGACTAAAGTTGTTAGTAATACTTTTGACAAGAGAAATAATTATAGTAATATAATTATAATAAAGTACCTTCTTTTGATAGTAATTTAAGTTTAAATATGTATAGAAATATATATTTATTTACTAAAATATATCGGGTTAGTTAATTTATCTATCAATTTGCAAAATGATGTAAACAATTTCTATTTCAGCGGTGCAAAAGCTGATTATCTCATTAATATTTTAAAAAGGAAATTTAAAATATAAATTTTTTTATTATGTTGACTCGTTAAAAATTAAATCTATGTATTTTTACACAGATGTGTCCTTTTTTTAATTTTTCATTCTTTTCCTTGGTTCTACAATTCTCCATTTTCCCTTTTTATCATTTATTACCTTTCTCATTTTTTTTACAATAAACGTTTTTCTTGTGTAAACAGGTTTATTCTAATCTAGTTTTTTTTATTTGTTATTTTTTTTTACAAACATTTCATGTTTTTTTTTTTTTTTTTAAATTTGAAGCACATTAGTTTTTTAAAAAAATTTTGCAAGTAATTTTTTTTCTTTATTTAAAACCATTTACTTATTAGTATGGTTTCAATTAAATGAAAAAATCAGTATTTACTTCGGCAGTGAATTTTCTTATGGAGAGTAGGGTTAAGTGCATAGTTATGAAATAAATGTAGTGTTTTATAAATTTTTAAAAATTTTGTCAATCGTAACATTTCTTTTTGCATTAGTAATATTTCTTTCATTCTTAATTTTGTCAATAATAATGTTTCTTCTTGCAATTTGTTAAAGTATTTTATTTGTATAGATAATTCATTTCCTTCGGCATTTGTTTTTGTAATCTTTAAACAGTTTCTACGCTATTTTTGATAACGTGTCATTTGTAAATTCTTAAATTTTGCTTTAATATGCTTATTTTTTGTTAAGCTTTGATTTAAATGTTTTTTTTTTTACTTTTAATTGATTTTACAACACTTTACAAGATTAATTTTGTGTAATTTGGTTTTTTTACAGATATATGGTAGATGTTTAGTAATTTTATTATGGTTTCTTTCATCTTTTTTTCCATGGTAATTTTCTGAATTTGCTGATTTTTGATTTGTTACCATACATTTTTTATAATGTAACTCACTGAATTATAATGGTTTGATTAGTAATAACTTTATAAACACACATTATTCCATTTAAAATTATGAAACAGTATCAATTACACATTATTCTCATTATTCTAAATTTTTATTTTCTTTCAAAACGTTTCTTATAAATTTTATGGTTCATTAATACGGTTTATTTTAGTTTTTAAATTTAAATTTTTTTCTTTTAATTGTGATAGTTTTATAAAGATGAATCAATATTTTAATTTTTTTTAAATATGTAGTTTATTACATATGAATTAGTTGATATCTTATGAATTATACTATTGGTATCTATCTATCTATCTATCTATCTATCTATCTATCTATCTATCTAT
>BMAW01089019.1:0-11761 GCA_019974015.1 Nephila pilipes | reverse complement strand
ACATTATTACATAAATTATTAATTAGGAGAATTATATTTATGTAATTTTCATTAAAAGTACCAATGTGTAATAAAGTATTTGTAAATGATAAAATACAAATACATTATAAATTTTAAAGTATAAGAACTAAAATTAATGTATGTATAATAAATTTTTATTTTCTGCAGGAAAATCTGATTAAACATACACAAGCAAACAGTAAATTTATAGTAAGGGGTCGTACTTACTAAAAATCTCTTATTATGTACTGTGTTGGACGAGAATTTCTCCATTATTGATGCTTACTCTTAAAACCTTAAATTATTGTACTGACATTTATTTATCTAAATATCAAATCGGACTCTAGCATTCCCGTTATACGATTGTTTTTCTACATTTATATTACATCACTACAATCTGTAGTAATGTAATATATTCGCTTTATAAATATTCTTTATTATTTGGGTTTTAATAGTTATAAAAGATGACAGTCATTTGAATTTTTAAACGAGTAAAATAACACATTCCATATTAGAAGCAAATAAAAATATTTCTCCAATTGCAATACACATTGAAAATTCTTTTGGAAAATTATAATGCATTCAAAATGAAGGAAGTTCACACTTATGCACATTAATCAATGTTATTCTAAAGAGTCAATTGAAATATTTATATATAATTGTATAAACAATTAAAAGATTATTTTATGTTGTTCAGAGAGAAAGTTGAAGACAGAGAAAATTAATAAAACAAAACAAAGAGTAGATTTTTTTTTAAGCTGGATATTATTTTTATAACTCTCTCTGTTAAAAAAAAGCAAATACAATTACATATTATTTTACATTTTTTTAATGTGATATAATTATTTGTATATTATCTTAAATCTCAAAGAAATACAATTCAAAAATAAAAGCGTAATTACCTTTTGCTGTTTCAAATAAATTAAATTTAAAGGTAGGAATTACCAATTTAGAATTGTAGTCTACTCGTTTCTTTGAAAAAGTGTGATTTCCTTCAATGTCATTTCAACCCTCTTTTTTACTAGCCTAACGCCTGTCATACAATAGGGAATGTGTTTTTGTCACTTCTGTTGGGGGCTCAAGTGTATCTCTTGTCCATTCATCAGCGATCCTAAACTGTGCGCAAATAAATAAAAAAAAATCGATGGAAGGAGTGTTTTTTCCTTCCCAGAGCAGCATTTTTATTAATAAATTAGACATATCTCGCTTTAGAAATAAAACTAATATTTTCCCTGATTTTCAACAAACGTTGTGAATAGAAACATTTAATATAGAAGTAACTGTCTCCCACTAGTCATATCCAGGAATAACATTTGACGATTAAAATTATTCTGATCATGATATTCAGGCCGATTAGAGAACGAGACGAGGTCCCCCTCAAAGGCGAGACCCTAGGCCCAGGCCTGAAGACGTCCCTGTATATAGATGTTTTAAATTTTAAAATATAAGAATTATTTTCTCCTCAATTTTAAATTTTTTTCATCTCGAAGATGAGCAAAGAATATAAAGTATTTGCTGTCTCTAAAAAGGTATGAGTAAGGGTATGCTGTCTCTAAAAAGGTTGTTTGGTGGTATTTGTAGGTGGAGAAGAGGGGTTGAAGCATCCATTTAGAAAATGCAACCCCAAAAATGCAATTTTTATTTTCATGGTAACTTAATTATTTTTCTTAAATATTCTTCATTGTTGTATAATCTTTATTACTTGATAAAATTATACCAATACTTGAACATTTTTAAACATCAGAAATAAGAATGATATAGCGTATTGTTTATTTTTTAACCAAGTGGTCGTTCTAAACTACAAAATTGCTTCTGTCATGGCAATGACGATATGCATTCCTCAAAATTAATTTCTGTGTACACCACTGAATGTAAGTCATTTTACAGTCCACGGTCTTCAGTGGCATTAAGTGGCCGTGGTAGCCTAGTGGTCATGGTTTCGGATTCGTGGCCAGCGGTTTTCGTTCAGTAGCGGTTTCGATCCTTGACCACTAAAGAGCCACCGTGTAGCCGGAGCTGATGCACGTTAAATCTGTCGCAGCCCAAAGATCTCCCGTTGGCGTGGTGTGGAAGTTTGGAGAGGGAGTGCCAGCTCAGATGTCATCGTCCTTACTTGACCAAGGTTCAAAATTACGAGGTCCTTCGCCAATAGCCCTCGTGTTGCTCTTAGTGCGACGTTAATATAAAAAAACTAAACTTAACTCAGTGGCATTAAAATTTGATTTCCCGACTAACCAGAAGCAACGTCAACCGCAAGCTTACTGCTATGATGACTCAGCTACTGTGGACTATGTCTCAATCACAAAAAAAACACTTTTTAACTCATTTATTCTATTGTATCGAATTACACCCAGCAAATGAATACAAGTATGCAAGTTCGATGGAATTTTTTTAACCATTGCCATGATTTTCCGCGTTTTTTTTTTTTTTTCTTCTTAAAAACCGTTTTTTTTTCTTCCCTTTGTCAATCAATGTTGACTTCTTTACTGCGCGGAACATTCCAGTTTCATTAATGCCCGGAAGAAGAATGCTAAAAACTTTTTAAGAAATTCCTATGTTCTTCAAACAAAAATAGTTCTCTAATTCTAAGAAATTGTTGCAAAACAGAGGAGATTAAGAAAAAAAAAAAAAAGATTCTGTGAACTATTTACTTAAAACATTTAAGAGAAGAATTTTCTCCTTTAATTTATTCATTAGTATTTCTTAATGACTCGTGTGTTCTGATGTACAGCAGGGATTTCAAACTCATCGCAGTTAGGGGCAGTTTCTAACAAAGAAAAGTCACGTGGTTTGCCCTCTGTGTAGTTTAGTGTCATAGTGTATACTTTTTGTTAATTTAACTTCTTATTGAAGTAGCGTTAATTGCGATTTGCCTCATTGAACATTTGTAGTTTATTTGTGATGTTTTTATGTTGTATAACTTTGCTACATTATTTGTGCTATTATATATCGAGTAGCCTCTCAGGAATTAACTTTCTCTTGGTAGGAACGGGAATCGCGACGTCGAGGCATTTTAGTGATATTTTTCTTTCCCATGGGGTTTAGTAACTTTGATAAACACAGGTGGCGCCCCCCACCTGTATATCCTTCTCATATATATGTGTGTGTGTTTGGGGAGCATATCGTCATTAACAAGAAAGAATCAATTTTACAGTTTAGAATAATCATTTTGTAACAAGTAATTGATACACTATACAGTCTTATTTCTTCTACATAAAACTATTCAAGTATTGATATAATTTTATCAATTAATAAAAATTACAAAAATAAAGATCATTTAAGAAAAATAATTAAGATGCCATGAGAATAAAATTTGCATTTAAGAGGGGGAGATGCATTTTCCATAGGGATGCACCCCCCTCCCTCTCTTTTTTTAACAAACACTGCCCCGGAGGTATTCTTTCAGAGACTGAGCAAAAACTTTTCTATTTTTTTTTTCTCAAGAATTTTTCGAATTCGTTGCCGGCGGTTTTTATTCTGTCGCGGGTTCAATCCTTGGTCGCCAAAGACCCGCCGTGTAGCCGAGGCTGATGCACGTTAAATCTGTCGGGGCCCAAAATCCTCCCGTTGGCGTGGAAGTTAGGAGAAGGGATGCCAGCTCAGGCATCATCCTCGTCTATTGACCGTGGTTCAAAATTACGAGATCCGTCGCCAATAGCCCTCGTGTTGCTTCTAGTGCAACGTTAATAAAAACTAAACTAAAAAAAACTAAACCAATGGGAGGGTTGATAGATTGTTTATTAACTTCAGAGTAAGAAGCTACAAGAGGGCTATTGGAGACGAACTTCTTAATTTTGAGTTTCAGTCAAGGACGAGGACAACTCCTAAGCTGACACCTTGTTCTACAAACTTCCACGCCACGCCAATGGGAGAGTTTCGATCCTTGACCGAATTAACGTTTTATTTCACTGCGGGTATTTAGTAGCATCTGGACTCGAACCTATGAATCTACTGAAACCATGCCATCCGCGAGTTCACGATATTAACCTCTTGGCTACCGCGACCTTACGCCATTGGTTAGGGGGACTTTAAGCCTCGAAAGAATTAACGTGCATCAGCCCCGTTACACAGCTGGTGTTCTGCGGCATTGGTAAATGACTGTGTTAGAACAATAGAAACTTTATTTGCATAGAAACAATGAATAATTTTCACACTTGACTCAGTTGAATGTTTTTCCACACAATTAAAATTCCAAACACTTATTTTCAGTTTCTGATAACAAACAAAATTTAATAACGTCTTAAATTGTAAATGAACTTTTGATTCACCTTGTATTTAAAAGTAATTTGCGTTTTCTTAATCCACACACACATCTCTACTCTTCTTTATTTGAATTTTATTTTAAACAGCATTTACTGTGCCGTCATTAAAATCATTTTTGTTCACATTCTCTGAAGTGATAAATTGGTTAATATGGCATTTTCAAAAGCACTTACATTTTGATGTTTTAAAAAACAATAGGTAGAAGATTAAGTATTAACTGCTTGCGTGGAAAGACGTGCTACTCTCGTTCAGAGGTTTTTGTCACAGTCGCCAACAATGTACCGCCCACGTCATCAGGCAATTGTCGCAGATGTAAAAATGGCGTGCGGGGCACGTCGACTAAGATTGTTTGATGGAGCACCGTCTATGATTGTCTACCTATAAGCGGATATTGTACTGTTTGATTCGTATATTTTATTCTGTCAAAAAAAAAAAAAAAATGGTGTAGCAAAAAGCAAGAAACATTCGTTTTCGAATTTTCGATGAGAAGTGCCAGAGTAAATTTCGCAAAGCAAAAAATTCTGATTATAAAAAAAAAATCACTGGATTGTGAATCGCTGTATTGTTTACAGGCAAAGGGGACATTTCCTTAGGAATATTCCACCCACAAACACAGGGGGGGGGAATCCGCATTGAAGGGGTACGGTGTGTGCCAGACACAAAAAACATAGCGAAACTACACGGGAGTATAAGAAATATCTTATATCATTACACATTTTACACTATTTTGAAAGATACCAAACCTTGCGAGATTATTAATAACGGAATTTAGTATTTGCCTCTGTGTAATTTAGTCATCAATCGATGCATCCTCTTCAAAAAACTATTCGAAGTCCTGGGACGAAAATCAATTAATTATGAAGATACAAATATTTTTCCTATTTCTGTAAGACATCGAACTCTTTAACACCTCGCGGCGAGTTGTGGTCGAGCACGTGTTTTAGCACGTGCACCTGTGAATTTCATGCCGCCACCGCTGGTTATATATATATAAGAATAGACCCCCTCCCCTTAAAAGTGTTACACTTCTTTAATATTTTACTAAAAAGTTATTTAAGTTAGCATCAATTTTCCACCATTATTCATTTTTAGCCACTGAAGCTTGATGTTTATCGTCTTTCTTCAAAACTTAAAAAAATCCCATTACAAACTCAAAGGAATTTAATTCTGTTGCATTGATGAGTAAAAGCGAAATAAATATTCCCTCCCCCCTCTATTCCCTATATGAATGTTTTTGTTTCAAAAAAAAAACATTCATATTCATTCACTAATAGAATTTAACTAAGTTGTCGTCGTCATTTTGTGTCCAGTTGTCACTGTTCACGAGACCTGAATGAATCGCTCATGGTACGCCGCAAACCAGTAACAATTAAAACAATGGGTTACTTCCGATAAATGCGGATTCAACGGAGGGGATCCCACTGGTCGGAAAAGTTATGGTGACATTATTCTTAAGATTCTCTAAATTTTGAAACTAATAGAATGTTTCTAACATTCTAAAAATACGCAATTTTTCCATTGAACGCTTAAATATTTAAATATGGCATAGTAGCGGAAATACAAGAGTGAATCAAAAAATATCTGTGTTGGACCGCAGAGGGTGTTGTTAAGACAAGTTGATGTTACCCTCGTATGTTGCCCTCTATTAAACTACACCAAACAAATTGGACACTAATTCATTGGTCAGTTTTTAGAAAATTTAATTACTGCTGCATCAAGTTATTATTGTTATTCGGTTTGGGTTTATAAAACTCCAACAACCGAGTAACAATCAAAATAATGGGTTGCTTCCGTTGATTCTGTTCCTAAGAAGGCAAAGACGTTCGGAAAAGTTATGGTGTCGATTTTCGGAGTGCGAAGGGTATCATATTTATGGATTTCTTATCACACGCACTGTCTCTCTCGATTTATTCCAAGTTTACACTGTGTAAGGATATCCTGTTATCGTCTGTCATCCTAAAATTAATCAGAAGATCTCAACTTTAGTTAAGTTCATGCCCAGACTAATTAAATAAAGCAGTCAGTTACATCTTAAATATGTTTATTCTTCAAACCGGGGGGGGGGGGGCGCTCTACCGTTAATGCCCTACACACGAGTACTAACATCTTCTATAATCAAAGAATTCTCTTATCGGAATAAGATGCGAGTACCTCCTACAATAGCTCCGATAGCGTTGAATTTCAATCTCACCAAATCTACTAACAGACACCAAAATATTTTCGTGAACATCCCACTAATAATCTTAAATCCCTTCAATTCAAATCTCTGTCGCTTTTATACGACTTGATGATATCTATTCACTCCCCTTCCGAAGTTCACTTAATTTGCATCTCGTTCCATTTCATTGGAAAAAAGCTGGAAACTTGAGTATAAAATCACAAAGAAACCCAAGGGGTTAGTCACAGGGGAGATTAGCCCTTGTTTCAACTACAATAATGGCTAGCGATATTTTCGCTATTAGTGGAAGAAGTGCGATTCGCAACTTTAATATCTCCATCCTATCACATCTAAAAACCCTGTTACGCACATAATAAGCAAATAAAGTTCCTTTCTTCCTTTTTATACATTTGTATAAACATACCCAGCCGGGGAAAATAAAGTCTTTGGAACCGAATCAAATCAAACAAATAATTAATTAATCAAACGTAATAAAAGCAAATCTTTCAATCATCTAATTCAAAGAATGCTTTATAAGTAAGAACTATAACTTACCGCATATAAACAGCAATCAAAAATCATTCCTTTCGCAGAATGTGCTGAAAATTCTCGATTGTTCATATCAAGTGACAAGTCCGTGGGAAATTTTAAGTAGTTCACAGTTTTATACGTAGTACATGACAGCCGATCTTTCTCTGTTGCCGCCAAGACCTCAATGAGCAAATTCTGCACAGCAGCGTCATCAAAAATAAATCGGACGTGATTAATTTTTTTCAGGATAGATTTTTTATTCTCTCTCTCTCTCGTCTCTTCTTGATTTTTCCTTCCTACTTTCTGCATTCCACCCAAACAATTTTTTTGGCAGTCTATGCGGGAAAATTTTTTTTAGAACATTCCCTTCACGTTTAAAAAAATAGTTGAGAGAATTGTTTCAAAAAATTCCATTGTCTTTGATGAGTTTTTATGTGTGTGGAGACAGTTGAATAGAGAATGAGAGGGAATAAGTAACCCCGGCAACGCCTAGATGGAAAGAATTTAGGAATTCCTAGAAGTCTTTTAATCGATCACTTCCCTCATTTCTCCAATGATTAACAAGAGGCGCCCCCCAACTATCTGCTTAAATTGATTTATGTAGAATCACTAATTCCAAGAAGGGGAAAAAAAGTTTTCTTTCAGTATGCATTTCAGATTTAAATCTATGCAACAATGTATTATTTGGAGTATTTAAATGTATGACGGAGAATTTTAACATTGTGATTGTTTATACACACACACACACGTGTGTGTGTGTGTGTGTGTGTGTGTGTGTGTGTGTGTGTATGTAATGATTTAACTCTCAATTCCCATTAATTTCTCACTAAAATAATTTAATTTACTAAATTTGCCCATTCTCTCCTTTAAACTATAATGTGCATTCGTATTTCCTGATACAATTCCTTATTCTTTTTAATTTATTCAATCACGCGTTCTGAAAAATTCACTGACAATGCTCTCTTCTCACGGAACAGACCTGTGGGGATGATCCCTACCAGACTTAAAGTCTATACTTATCTTCCCTGGAAGTCCCTCCATTCAGACAATGTGGACTCTGACGTTTAATTGAATTTTTCCTCATATAAATAGCAAAACACAGCGAAAAACGCGCTCTTCTTATGCTTCTCTCCTCTTCATACTGCTCCTCTCCTACGCTGGTCCTCTCTCTGATGATCATCTGAGTTTTGTATGGTAACTTCGCTTCGGCCTTTGGTGGCCGAAGCCCGACTAAAATCTGGTACAATATGGAAATAAAAGTATTTCGGCCATGTATGGAATGATTCATTAATATTGAACAAACGTTAAAGTAAATACGTTACATTTATATATATATATATATATATATATATATATATAATGTCACCCTCAGAAGCAACACGAATCTAATAATTTTGAGCTTCGGTCAAGACACGATACCACACCTGAGCTGGCACATCTCTCTCTCTCTCCAATTTTTCACACCATTTCAACTCAAATTAGCGTGCAACAGTGGAACTTTAAAGGTATTAGGACCCGAATCCACGATTCGACGAGTGTGAGTGAGTGAGTAATAGGGAAGTTTAATGGCTCAAATGCCAGATATGGCTACACTGCGCCAAACAAGGTGTAAGTACGACCTATACATTTGAATAAAAAGAAAAAGAGATAAAAAAAATTGGTCGAAAAAAGAAGGATCGAAAATAGGGAAAAATCGCTAAGGTATCATGACTCAACGAAGGCTGTGGTAGGCTAGTGTTCATGGTTTCGGATTCGTAGCCGGCGGTTTTCGTTTAGTCGCGGGTTCGAGCCTTGTCCGCTAAAGACCTGCCGTGTAACCGGGGCTGATGCACGTTAAATCTGTCGGGGTCCAAAGTCCTCCCCTTGGCATGATGTGGAAGTTTGGAGAGAAGGTTTTTGCCTCGTCATTTGACCGAAGTTCAAAATGACGAGATCCGTCGTCAATAGTCCTCGTGTTGCTTCCAGTGCGACGTTATTAAGAACTAAACTAAGACTCAACGCTGGTTGCGAAGTCCACGACTAAGATGATCTCTAGGAAATTGAGGCTACAGAATTTAACATTACTGATCACCATTCAATTTAAAAATAATAATAATTTTTTTAATGATTTCTGTTTCAAATGAAATTTAAATTTATGCGACAACGTATATTAGTTTTTCTCCTTTAAATCCACCTTGGAGAATATTAATGTAAATAATGATTATCACATTCCATCATATATATAATTAGGATAGCAATAAGCCATATTGGAAGGTGATTCTGATTGTTTATTAACGTCTCAATCAGAAACTACACGAGGGCTATTGTCGACGGATCTCGTAATTCAAATTATGAAGACGAGATTTGAACTGGAACCTCATTCTCCTAACTTCCCCACCACGCCAATGGTAGGACTGTGAACCGCGATAGATTTAACGTGCATCAACTACACGGCAGGTCGTTAGCCACAACAAGGCTCGAACCCACGACTCGACATAAACCGCCGGTCACCAGTTCGCGACCATGACCACTAGGCTACCGCGGGCACAAGCTATTTGGGAATAATGTTTTCACAAAAATTAGCATTTTCACTGTTGCGGATAAGGGTATATATAAAATTTCAAACACATAAAAAATGCGTTAATATTTTTAAGCAAATTTTCTACCCCCTGAGGAAAGCCACATTTAAGTAAAATAATTCCGAAATATGTTGCAAATATTTTTTAAAAAAATGAAGAGCAAATTATCGCTTTATTTCAAGAAGCTTCACTCCGCTTATGATGCACATTTTAAATTAGACAGTCATGAAAAAAATGTTGAATTCATTTTAATTTAAATATAAATACGAATCAAATTGTTCCTTTCTAGTGATTCTGCGCTCAAGAATAGGATTGACTTCTTATTCCAAACAATTTCGTATAAATTATTACTCTTGCTCTTTTCTAAACTAATTTATACAATAAAAAACCAATTAACAACTAAACGCTTAGGCTCCCATCTACCGGCCATTTTGATTTCGAAAGCGTAATGTTAATCCTATGGAATTTCTACTACCATTCTCAAATCTATGCTGTTTTATTTATAAATAAATTTATGTGCTATAAAGTACATTTAAAAAAGCAAAAAACAATGAAGATTTCTGCGGAATTACATTTTTCCTCCGATTTTTAAAAAAATATTTTTATCTTCATTTTAATGAATCGTTTGTGGGTTTTCCAGTCGTTAAAAAATATTTTAAAATGTTTTCTAAAACCGGAGAGTAAATGTAATTCCAAAAAAAAAGAAAAAAAACCTTCATTATTTTTTGCTCTTTCGGATGAACTTTTTCTGCATTCAAATAGATGAAGTATAGTTTAAATTGAGGACAAAAGGGGAAATTCTATGGGATTAGCATTGCATTCGAGGAAATCAAAATGGGTTGTAGACGGGAACCTTACATTAAAAAGTTGACACGAAATAATACTGCGATCCGGACAAAATGCTTAAACTTCATTAATTTTTAAGAAGACTTACTCTGAGACTTCATTAATGTTTTACGTGAATTTAAGAGTCAAGAAACCTGTAGTATGGAGAAGGAAAGAGTTCAATCTATCGAGTTCTACAAAGACAGCTTTCGAAAAGTCAAAAAACCCAGGGAGAAATGCGTAACTATGTATTGATTATGACTATTTATAGAAGTCTTAAGGAGATTAAATAAAAAATAATTTTCTTTGCTGATTATTGTTAGTGGTCATTAAAACTTGGTGATATCCCGGAATAATAATTAAAACTGTACGATATTGCGGATTACTTCAATCTACGGGGTTTCCTGAAACCAAACAAATCAACACGAATAGCTGTAATTTGAATGTTATGTGCATAATGATCATTTAATATGCAGGATAAATATTACCCAGATATCGGGGTTACTTCTAAGTACAAATTAAGACTGTACAATACTCCCATAAACATGAAAAAAGACAACTTCTACATATTTATTTGTTATAATTTTTAGTTTAGTTTAGTTTCTTATTAACGTCGCACTAGAAGCAACACGAGGGTTATTGGCGACGGGCCTCGTAATTTTGAACCACGGTCAAGTGACGAGGACGACACCTGAGCTGGAACCCTCCTCTCCTAATATCCACACCACGCCAACGGGAGGACTTTGGGCCCCGAACAGATTTAACGTGCATCAGCCCCGGCTACACGGCAGATCTTTGGCGGCCAAGGATCGAACCCGCGACTGAACGAAAACCGCCGGCCGAGATTCCACGACCTTGACCACTAGGCTTCTGCGGCCCTGTTATAATTTTTATGGGACCACGGTAGCTTAATAGTCACGGTCGCGGACTCGATTTTCGTGGTTTGCGTCGAGTCGTGGTTTCGTGACTAAAGATCAGCCGTGTACCCGGCTCAAAGTCATCCCAATGGCGTTGAGTGGAAGTGAGGAGAGGAGGATGTCAGATCAGTTGTCATCCTCTTCACTTGACAGAGGTTCAAAATAAAGAGGTCCATCACCGATAGCCTTCGTGTTGCTTCAAGTGCGACGTTAATAAAACCGATCGATCAATCTACTTTTTATGCGTATGTTTCCTCTATCGAATATTTTGCTTGTCTATATCTAAATTTATTATTGTTATTATTTAAAAATCTTTGTTTGGTTATCTTTGGCTATTGGTATTTTGACTTAAATTAAAAACTCTTATTCAGTTTTAGTATATATGTGAATTTAGCTGTTTGTTGGTACGGTGAAACCATTGAATCATAAAGATATTTTTTTATTTCTGAACATACTTTTCAGATTAATGAGGCATATAGATTCCTTTTGGTGTTGTTCCCTTGAGACAT
>BMAW01089006.1:9452-29974 GCA_019974015.1 Nephila pilipes | reverse complement strand
AAAAAAAAAAAAAAAAAAAAAAAAAAAAACGGCAAATCGAAGAAAAAGAAAGTGCTGCTTCACCAAGACAATGCATATTGTCACAAGTCAGTGAAAACGATGGCAAAAATCCATGAATTGGGCTTCGAATTGTTTCCTCATCCACCGTATTCTCCAGATCTGGCCCCCAGCGACTATTTCCTGTTCTCAGATCTCAAAAGAATGCTCCCTGGGAAGAAATTTTCGTCGAATGAAGAGGTGATAGCCGAAACTGAGGCCTATTTTGAAGCAAAGGACAAATCGTACTACAAAAATGGTATCGAAAAGTTGGAGGATCGCTATAATCAGTGTATCACCCTTGAAGGGAATTATGTTGAATAAAAAAAAAACTAATTTGGCCAAAAAAATGTGTGTTACTATGGTAGGCCGAGGACTTTTCAATTGAACTGTTAGTATCAAACCATGTCATCGTTGAACAAGATAAAATTATCTGCACGGTTTCCAATCATGTGAACAATAGAGAAAAGAAAATCCTATTGCAAACTGCTTCTGTTAAATTTTTTGGAAAATTATCGAGTAAAGTAATCTATTCCTTATATGATTCAGTTAGTAAACGATCGTTTTTACAAAAGAATATTTCAAATCAGTTTTCTCTAAATAAAGTAAGTAATAAAGTGAAATATAAGTTTAAAAAAATTTTATAATTGAGTTTTTACTTCAAGACAGACTAAAAGTTAAAAAAATATTTTATTGTAAATTAACGTTTAGTTTTTGAGAGCTTCAGACGCTTAACAAAGATTCTTAGATAATTATAAATAACACTGTTAGTGACTCATGTATGAAACCAAAAAAATATCTATATATTTACCTCTCAAGTCTTTAAAAATTATATATCATTTTACTTTTAAAAAATTATTTTTATCCCTTATATTAAATCTTGAGTAAAAGCTTGGCTGAAAAAGAATGTTTTTTTTTACTTGCACTTATTTAATTCCTTTTATAGTCTGGAAATTTAAGACAAAATATGACTTAATTGTGCAAGACGTGTGAGCAAGATTTCAACTGAACTGAACGTTGTTAAGAGCAAGGCTCAGGCCCTTTTAGAACCCTCCCCTCCCCCCATTCCTGAGTCTTTCACTGCTTGAGAAAACTAAAGTATTGTATTGTCTTTGGAGTTTTGCGCAGAACTATACAAATGCTACTACAATTGGTAGAAAATATAATTTTTCACTGGTTACAATGATACTCATCTTTTCTCTGATTGTGAATGTAGAATTTTCCTTTAAATAGGGTATAGAAAATTAAACTGTTGAGTACTTGTAGGGGTTTTTAGGAGAGTAAGATTTACTGAATTTGGTACTCTTTGTTGTTGCTAATGCTTAAATAGTTTTCCTTTTGATGAGAAACATAAATGTCGGCTACAAATTGTGAAGCATTGAAAATACCAAACTAAACAAGGAAATAACTGGAAAGTTTACGCTGACTTCAACGCTTGGAGCTAAGTCTGTGCGTTGAGATAGTACTGCGAATCTATGAAGAAATATGAAGAAAATATCAGTTCTAATTATTTAAGTTATATTGGAAAGTTCTTAAGAATTAAATTTTTCTGTAAAGTTAAATTATAATTGAAATCATTGATTTATAAAATTATTTAATAAATTTAAAATTCGACATTTTAAATTTCGACTCATAATTTCCATATAATTAATGGTCCATTTAATAAGTAATTGTATTTCGAACCGCAATATTTGATAGAATTAAGAATTAATAGAAATCATAACTTACCCCCGAGTACATTATTTACAAAGTTAACTTGCTGATGTGCTGCCATCTAACGAATCATATTTGAAGGATCTGAACCTTGCAACATTTCTCTGTTTAAGTTATAGTTAAATGTTCTTCTCATGTATTAAAACATATTGATTTAAAAGATGAATACGGATAATAAAAAAAAATTCAAATAAATGTAGTGATTATACAAAGTTTTATTTTGATGTCCTTAATATATAAAGAAAACCCAATCCATTATTTATTACATATAAAAATTAAAATTTAGAGAAATTCTTATATTTTCGTCTTCAGTATTTTAATTTCGCTTACAATTTTTTTCATTACTTGTCAAAAATAGTTTGCATACTCATAAAACATCTCATGTAGAATACCATTAATGATAACAGTCCGAAAATATAATTAGCTCAAAACATTTATAGAATTTTAAATTATAATCTCATCCACACAGATTTGAAAATAAAATATTTTTTAGCATAGCAAAGCAGTAATTTCAATAAAATAAATTTAAAATTTTCAATATTGTGTATTGAACGAACTGACAAATGCACAAAGTTAAAAAACGATGAACAATTTCATTTATCTATCTACTCTGTCAAGAAAGTAGGCTAGAATCCTTTGAGAACACAAGAAAGAGATTTTCAGTATTTTCGTTCCTACAAATCTGTTAAAGTAACTTCATATAGAAATGGATCCGAAATATCTTAGAGTTTTTGTATAAATTGTTGAGTAATTGTTTAATTAAGTATAATGAAAATTCTCCAACATTAACATAAGACAATCACATATTTTATCCTTAACATTTTTCTGATTATTATTTTAATCTATGCGTAACTGTGTAGAAGAATTTCAGTTGCAAATTTAGATAATTTAATAATTCGATAAACAATAGCAGTGAAACAAGTTGGGAGACGCAGATTAGATATAAAAGAGGCAAGCAAATAGAACAATTGTTTTTCATTAATATTTATTTAGGATAACATAAACATGAGTTAAAAGATTTTGAAAATTTCTAAGGGTTTTCAAAATACTTATTGCTGAAACTGTAAATTCTTCGGAAAGTGATTTTGTGTACTTTCAGACATTTATTGATGTCAAAACATTAGTGTTCTTTATTATCGTGAGATAGAAGCACTACCAACTTGCAAATTATATTTTAAGAGGGAAATAAGTTTTGCTTTTATTTTGACTATTTAAGTATTGTAAAAGTCATTGTAAGAGCAAGATCCACAGCTAACGGATATTACGTTTCTTCCAAAATGTGATACCTGATATCCTAAATACCTTCTCAGATAAACTACTCGAAAAAACATTAAGTCCTAACCATTCTGAGAATAAAATTAGATCGAATGCTAAAGTCGCCTAATAAAGTTTTTATATGAATATTAGAAATAATAATAATATAAAAATTTATAATCTCGTAAAATTCACAAGCATTTAATTCTTCGATGTATTTTCTCTTGTTAGTTAAATTGTTTAAAAATTACGAATAAATTGTACTTAAATATTTCTGAAAATTTCCATATTGATTTCAAAATAAATAAGTTATTACTATATATTATAATTAAATGATTACTCTTTAACAATCCTTCACAGGAAGCAAAAAAAAAGTTTTTGGATTTAATAATTTGTAATGCAAAATTTTTATATTATTTCTTGAATAGGAACATAATTTTTATTCTGACAAGTGATTTTAGAAAACCTTTCCTTTGGTTAAAATGCAATATTAATTTACAATTAAGTACGTCTGATTCCGAAGATTACTATTAAAGTTTTTTTTTTAGAAAATAGCACACTTTGAGCAATTTATGTGAAAACAATAATTACTTTAAAAATAATGAAAAAAGGGATACACTTCATCCATTTGCTTCATTTTATAAGGAAATTCGTAAGTATTGTGTGTTTGATCGAACTTAGTTGTAGAAATATATTAACTGTTACTTTACTTTTCCCTTGTAATTACTATACACATTTTCTTTTATATGGTCTTTTTCTAACATGCTAACATTTGTAATTTTTCCTATACTTAAGCAATATATTGATGTGAGGTATTTTCGAAAAAGAGTGAGCTTTAATTGGATAAAAAAATTTTATAGCGCTAAAAACAAATATGTAAAATTCCAAATGATAATTTTAAAATTTTGAAGTTGAGATCTACACTGGATATTATAATCAAATTACATTATGGTAGTATAGACCCAATGTTTGAAGTCGATAAAAAGAAATAAAGTAAATAAATGCATTTCAAATAAAAGTATTTTATTTGACTAAATTTCCCCAAAAACATTATTTGGGGCTATCGCAAAAAAAAATTGTCATCAGATCATGTTAAAAGAAAAAAAAGAAATATCCTTGAAGGAGAGAAATCATTTTATGAATTGATTTGGAAAAATGAATAAATATAAAAAACATTACCGAAAGAGAATTATAATTGAATTACTACGAAACATATTTTTGACGCATATGTAAAGGAGAGAGAAGTAAAATTATTATTTCATTTTATACATCTACTTTTTAAAAAAATCTTTTTTAAGGCTTTAGCACAAAGAAAAGTTTTTAAATTTTATTAAAAATTTTATTTTAAAAATTTATTTATAGATAGCTTTATATAACACAATTGCTATAAATATGGTTAAACACATCTTGTATTGAAGAATCTTAAAATGAAGCAAAAGCCTCAATAATTTCATTTAGAGAAATTAGTACGTAAATATATCATAAATCTAGAGGTGTATCCAAGAGATGTGAGAAAAGACATTTGCACCCTTCCTACACATACATATTTTTACATTTTATAGCATAAACAATAGCATGCTGCAACAAAAGGGAGGAATGTTATGTTATAAACTTTTTTACTTAAAATTAAGTTTTCGTAGAGATTTCTGAAAAAAAATAGAGTATGAAAACCTTTTTTTTTTTTTTTTTCAAATAAAAAGTTTTTTAAATTTCCTTTCTCTAATTAAATATACTCATCCGCAGAAGTATTATTGTGACACGATAATTAAGCAAGATAATCTCACACATTTTGTTACTGTTAACAAACCTTTTAATACTCTCAAATAAAGAATATAAGAAACTAAGTGACAAAGATTACGGTATAAAAGTAAAATCTGTTGATATGGTCATAAATTTATCTTTCAAAAATAATATCTCGTTATTCTAATTTAATTATATATGTTACTATCACTTAAAATAAGATAAAATTAAGTTAGCAAGTATTCATAAACAACATTCCATTTGATTTGAAAAATATAAAACATTTCAACTTCAAACATTTACATTAATATTGTAACGATATTCGTTTCCTGTTAATGGTGCAAGAGCTAGAATTAGCCCTTGCGCCATAAACCTATACACATTTACTCGCCTCATCCCATTAACGGTGTCTGCATATTTCCATCGTTAACAGAAGAAATACATCTGCGATCCATATTTATTCTAGAGAGCTTGTACATGGAAGCCTGAACTGAAGCGAAGTGCATCCGCTTCTTCTTATATATAAACCTATTTTAAAGCTGTAAATTGGAGATAGATTTTACTCTTCCTGTTTCCCTGCTTCGCATCCTATTATCTTCAATTATAGTTAATTTATATTAATTTTTAATTCTAATCTTTCTATTGTTCCAGTTAAAATTCTTAATACTAATTTCCGTTCTTGGATAATACAGTTCGTTCTCGAGTTGAGACTTAATTCCATAGTCTTCATATGTTTTTCCTTTGAAACGATATTTTTGGTGGAGACGCGGGGAAACCGACGTGACTACGTAGTAGCTACGTAGAAATATACACGTTCAAGGTCTCCCGGCTGAATTTGGCCATTTGGCAAAATCAAGTAGACGCTTTAAAAGATGACTGATCCAACGATGTCGTATTTTTTTTTTTATTATTATTTTCTTTAGTTTGGTTTGGTTTTATTAATGTCGCACTAGAAGCAATATGAAGGCTCTTGGTGACGACCCTCGTAGTTTTAAATCTCGTTCAAGTGACGAGGACGACATCTGATCTGGTACTCTCCTCTTCTAACTTCCACACCACGCCAGCAACGATGACTGATAACACAGAGCCTAAGTTTACAGCTTCTCCAAGCATCTGTGCCACTAAACCAGTAATACCACTCGAAATTATTGGGCTTCAGTTAAGCAACAGCCTAGACGTCCAGTCAGAAATCCTACCCTTTTACAACGTAAAACAAATTTGTGGAGAACTACCGAGAATGTTTTCTCTGTTGCCACTGTGGGCGTCTGGGGTATTTAATGCATTATTTTAAAGAAGCATTCGCAGAAGTAACAGATGCTAGAGTATTCAATTACAGATAAAGCTCTCCATACCCATGCCACTCCTTCAGTCGTCCACAGTCATTGTCGCAAGCAAACCATTCCAGGCACTCTACACGCCGATTCTATGAAGAAAAAAAGCTAGGCGCCATTTCTGGAGGTGAGGTTGGAAATGAAAATCTTCCTATGAAGTACATTGCTACGAGCATGGTACGAAACACGACCAAAGTTTCAGTGAATGGAAAGTTAACTCAGGAGCCAATTATTCTGTCATACCTGAAGAACAATTTCGAAAGTTAAAAGCTCCAATGATTACTGAAAACGCGACTATTTTAAAGATAGCCTTCCGGATGCTGGGTATTGAAAGTAGATCTGAATGGGAAAATTAGGCCGTTTCAATTTCTTGTGTTTCCCCAGTATAGCCATCAAATGATACTTGGATAGAATTTTTTTTGTACTGCTGATGCCGTTATAGACTGTAAAAATGAAGAACTACGACTCGCCGAAATCCTTATATAGAATCGAGTAAATCGCATCCTTCCGTGTTTGCCGCAAGATATTACCTAATTACAGCCTATTCAATGAAGCAAACATGTGCTTTTAATCCATAAATTGAAGATACTGATCATGCTATGATAACTGGTAATACAATTTTGATGTATGAATAAGAACTATTCGTGCCAGCCTCGTTTATTGACTTTGAAAATGACTGTTGTAAGGTGTGGTTCGTACCAGCCAGCATTATTGACATTAAAAATGGCTGCTGTAAAGTGTGGGTAGCAAATTGGTTGCAGCAAACTCAAATGATACCAAGGGGATTGAAAATGGTTAACATATCAATGGTAATGGATTAATCCATTTGTTTGCTGATTGACAAGATCCGAGAAGATTAGCAAGGACATTAGTGAAGAATGCAAGTAACTCAGTGAAAATAAGAAACTTGCTGGGTACTGAGTTGATAACTGCCCAAAAGGACGAGCTATCAAATTTGTTCGAAGGTTTTGCCGATGCATTCGACTTCAACCGAAAATTCAGGCGTTAAACAATTAAACATAGGGTCAATAGAGGCAATAGTGTTCCAATGCATCAAATACCTTATCGCATTTCGACCAGTAGGAGACGTGTGATAGAAGACGAAGTACAAAGAATGATAAAGGAATACGTCATAAAACTATCTGATAGTCCGTGGTCATCCCCTGTTGTACTCGTGAAGAAGAAAAATGGATAATGGCACTTTTGCGTCAATCATAGAAGACTGAATAAAACTTCTAAAAAGTGACGTTTATCCGCTACCACGTATTAATGATGCTTTGTACTGCCTAGCTGGTGCAAGGTTTTCCCCATGATGGATCTAAAATCAGGCTATTGTCAGATAGAAGTTGATGAAAGAGAACAGGAAAAGGTGGCTTATGTGACTCCTGATGGTCTTTATAAATTACAGTTTAGGTAATTTGGGTTATGTAATGCTCTGCTACATTTGAACGGATGATGGAAACTGATCTTCGAAGACAAGTGAAATATCTGTATGTGCTACCTAGATGACGTAATTGTATATGCACCGAATTTTTAAGAACAACAAATGCATTTGTGGAAAATTCTGAAAGGTATTTAAAATGCACGACTATCGTTAAATTCAAACAAATGATCATTCGGAAGAAGAATACTAACAATATTGGGTCATCTAGTCAATGAGCTTGGAATCTATCAAGATCTCGAAAAGTTATTAAATGTATTAGTGTTTCCTGTTAAGAAAATATTTCAGATGTTCGTACTTTTCTGGGTTGCTTCTCGTATTATCAGCGATTTTACCAGGAATTTTGCCGATATTACGAAACTATTTCATGACTTATTGAAGAAGAATGCAAAGCTTTCATGGAACAGATTGCAGGCAGAATCTTTTTCAACCCTGAAGAAATTTCTCACTGAATACCCTGCCTTAGGACATTACCTTCCAAGTGTCGAAGTAAAATTTCATTCAGACGCAGTAGTAATACAAGTCCAGGATGGAAGAGAAAGACCTACAGTCTGTGCATCCAGAGCTTTAACAACTGCTAAAAAAATAACTCAACAACCGAAAAGGTGTGCTTTGCTGTCATCTGTGCAATCAATAAATTTAGACCTTACATACTTGCGCCGATAAACTTTACATTCACTCACTCACTAAGTTAATTTTTCTATTGTTCAATTTAAAGTTTTCAACACTAATTTCCATTCTATGATAATAAAGTTTATTCTAGAGTTGAGATTTAAATTCGTAGTCTTTATTTTACTTTCTTTCTACATGACAATGTAATTAAAATTTAAAATAGATATAAAAATCAAAATCAATTTGCTACATTAAGAAAAATAAACGTTTTTAAAAATAAATAAGCAAACTTTTAGAAACAATCAGTCATGTTTAAAAGTAAAAGCTATTGTAAATGCTTTGAACTTAGATGAGAACGTCTCTTCGTAATTTTACAACCAGCCTTATAAAGAAAAATGTGTATCAAGGCACAAATGCAGTTAACATATAGAAATTTCCCTTTATAGTTTTAAATCTAGGTTTGGAAAATGAAACCTTTTTCCTCCTCATTAATGGATCTTGATCACAGTGAATAAACCTGTCTTCCAGATATATACAAACACCAGCAACTGCAATTGACATCTTTGTACCCTAAAAGAAGAAACATTGGTACTCAAATGTAAAAGTTAATTTTTTTTTCTAATTTTGAAAAACAATTTTACTTCTTTTTGGTCTCCGGGATGAGATACAACTTCATCGAAATCAGTCCTATATATGTAAGCTAAGATCTGGTTGACACTGCACTTACTGTTGTGGCTCTGCTATAATTTTCTCCAATTCATTTGTATCCCCAGTCAAAATTGCTCTTGGAAATGTGGTTATGAGCCTCCATATATTGCTTCAGGTGTATTATAATCTAAAAAATATGTTTTAGAACCTGCAGTTAATAATTAAATTTCTATATAGAAATCGAAACAGAATGCAAAATCCGCATTTATCATAATCATTGCTATTTTGAAAACAAAACTTTTGATCTAAATAATGAAGCATTAAAATGTTAAATATATTAAAAAGTGGAAATGTATAAAAATTTCAGTCTTTACAAAGATTTTAACCAATAGCAATTTCGTAAGTAATAATTATTTAATAGCTTCTAGGATCAAAAATACAATTAAAATTTAACCTCGTGTGTGTATATTTTTTGTTAAATGCATTTTTAACGGCTATAAAATGAAGATTAAAATTTTTAAAAAAATGTGTTAAAATCGTTGTGAAAAACCTTTCTTGAGAAAATCGCCTTATTTTTTTGAAAAATGTTTTTCAGGCAAGACCTAACTTTAAATCTGGCAACTGTTTTGCAGAACATTTGTATCACTTTAAATTTTATATCAATTTGTAAGTTATAAAAGGAAGTCTTTGTAATATTGATCAACTAAATCACATATCATTGAAATAAATATTTTGGTTTTTTTTGACATTTTTGAAAATAACTAATTATGAATTGTGATTCAAATTTATGTACGGAATTCGCCACATTAAAAATAACAAGAGAAGATAACGAGTTTGTGTAAACGGATCTTTTGCACGCTACTGAGTCTCATAGTGCTCTCGTCGCGTGATGACGAAGATAAGAGAAGGAGGAACCGATTCAGATGCCCTCTTTGCCATCTGAATACTTACCCATGGCATCTTATTAAGAATTTCAATGAACGAGGTCTGTCAACGATATATCGCGCGTTGCTCGAGAGAGAGTTTCGTTGAAACTGCTCTTTTGAATACATAATTGTTTTAAGAATGATGCGTACTTTCAAAGAATAACTGTTCCTTTTTGTTCATATTCAGAAATTCTAATATAATATTTTATCTTATAAATAACACGCTTTCTAATTCTCTTACCGCAAATTCTTAAAAGGCAAAAAACAAAAGAAACCAATTCATTTTTCAATATTAAAACACATCAGTGTTTTTCTGAATGCTTCTACAGTTTAAATTGTGAATAATCAATAACTCCTTGTTGTTTACGTACACTTTGACGAAGGGTTGCTATTGAAATGAGCCACTTTCCACAAATCTTCATCGTCGAAGTTCAATATAATTTTGTTTATTTCGTTTTATTAACGTCGCACTAGGAGCTTCACGAGAGCTATTGGTAAAGAACCTCGTAATTTTGAACCTCGTTCAAGTGACGAGGACGATCCCTGAGCTGACATCTCCCTCCTTCCATAACACGCTAACACGAGAACTTTGTGCAGCGACAGATTTAACGTGAATCAGTCCCGGATATTTTGCAGATCTTTTTTCGAATCCAGGTTCGAATCTGAGACTCGACGAAACCCGCCAGCCGCGAGTCCTCTGCCTTATTCACTAGACTACAACGGCCCTATCATTTTGTTAGAAGATGACTTTTTGGATCTGCATATTTGTCCTAATATATTCTCAGTGTTCCCCTATGATTTTTAATTTATCTTTTTTCTTTTACAATATGAGTTGACATTATTTTTTCTTTAAACTAAATCGTTAAAAATTCCTTTTTAAAAGAAGTAACTAAGCAATATAATATTTAAACACTTGGATCTGTCTTTAAAAAATTAAACTAGAGAATAACCTTTCTTTTCTAATTCAAATGAGTTTTTTGAAATGCATATTAGATATACTACAAAAATAAGATGCACCTAGAAATAGTACTGAAGTGAAATAAATAATAATGAATGATAAAAATATGGGAACAGAATCCGTTCATTTTCGAAAATCGATTCCAGCGTATGAAGATAAAACGATTGCAATGAAATATATTAAAATAAAAATACCGAAATAAAAATAATCGAAAAATATTTCTGTAAACGGTATTTTAAATAAAAAAAAACTAAATTACAAATAAGACGTGGAAAACATTCAAGAAATAAATTTATGTAAAAACAAACATAGAATAACTTTCGCTATTTGGGAGTAAGATAAGAAACAAAAACGTGCAGTCACTTTTTTTTTTTAATTACAGAACATTAAGGGACGTTTTTATTTTATTTTCAAACATTTACTTCTATATCGAACAGTTTTGTAATATAGAATCGTCATCTATTCAGCAAATTCCTGTGATAGTATATAAATAAACGAAAATTTGTTCACTCCGTTGTTTCTGTAATATATGTTACATTAGCATTCAATGAACTGTTACTATTTTTTCTCCATGAGTTGGAATTCACCCTCGTATTTCAAAATACAGAAGTTGTGTCTCTAAATATGTTTGATTCTTACATTCGTAAACAGACGATTCGTTTCCCGTGGGATATATCAAAAAATGAATATTTCACTGGCGTGGGTCGAAAGGAAAAAAAAAAACATCTCAGCGGTGTCATTAAAGTTTTTGAAAATGACCTTCAAATGGGATGAAACTAGAATGACTTTTGTGTAAGATTTGCTCTACAAGAAAAAATGCGTTTTTCTAAAACAGCCATTGCAGGTAAAAGGATTGCATTTCCACAACCAGTGATTGAAGTTGTGAGCTTCATGGTCTTTTGGAGACGTGATTCTACGTAGTGAAGAATTATTTTCATCACAAACATATTTGTATGAATTTCTTACAAAAAATAAAATTAGTTTTCGTAGTTTTTTTAGTGAGTGTATACAAAACACTTTTTTACTTGAAGTCATATTCTTCTTCTTAGCAACCTTAAAAGGGGAGCAAGGAAACTAATTAAAAATTCTAAGGTCAAACAAGTCTTCCGTCCTTGGGCTCTCGACTGCGATCGTATTTTACAACAGATCAATACGAAATGACGATATCAAAATGACTTTATCTTTTTAGATAATTAGTGTTTACATTTTCATGCAAAGTCACTGTCACAGACTTACACAGATGTATGACAAAATGAACGTAATACCAATAACTAACCAATAAATAATGATTTATTTGTTGTTTCACGTTTCGCCATCATCGTTTAAATTTATCGATTTCATTCTCTGATCATAAGGTAAAAAAAAATTTAAATACTTTTAGCTATTGTTTTGATGTGTCTCGTCGTGTAAAACGCATCAAAACAAACATAACCAGGAGAGTTCTGTGATAGCTACCATAATTGATTTTCTTTCCCGCCATTATTTTCAGGTAACTTAGTTTTTAAATATGTTAAACAGATTGTTAAACATATTAAACAAGTTATCTAGTGCCGTAGAAGTACAAGTGTTGTACAAAGGTTTCCGCAATTTATTCAACCGTGTTACGATGAAATCGTATCGCCAGATGCCGTGTTGAAGATGGGCTACATGTATTTGAAATTAATTCACTATTAATTTCCTTTGATTAGATTTACACTGTCGATATGTTTAATTACAGAATTATGCAAAAATATATTTAGTTTTAGAATTAAATGAACAAACGCCCATAAATAATAGACTTCGGATCTGTTTGTATCAGTTTCAAAATATATGATTAAAAAAAAATTTCGACAAAAAACTTAATGAGACAAAGGCAAATGGTTATTTCATAAATGCGAAACAAAAATGTTTGATAGCAATATTTCTTTAGTTTTTAACATTTTGAACATTTTTTGATAAGACTTGCGGTTACTAATAAAGTGACAAACATTTGAACGTATTTTACTTTAAAAAAGTTTTAAAGTTTATATAAGATGAAGAAAATACTTTAGTTGTAGTCCGTTTTAGATGTAGAACATACACGGATTTTTTTTTTTTATTACAACTTACATCTAAGGTTAATTCTATGTTATAGAACCAAAGTTCAAAAGATGATATTCTAGTTATTTTCCATTTCTAATGCTAATTCCTCCGCAAGAATCAGGGCTTCTTATATACGATGTGTCTTGAAATACTTAAGAATATTCGAATATATTTCGGAATTCTCAGTAAATGGCAGCGACACATTACAAACGAATGGAACAAAATAAATATTCCTCACCTGCATCATTTTTGTACAATAAGACGTGTCGTTACAGAAAATAATTTATTTGATCGTTTTTAAAATAATCAATAAAAAGGCTTTCAGAATAGGAAGGCATTCGTGAACTATTTCAGTTTTTCGTGGTACCTTATAAATGTAAGAACGGTGTGTCATGAATAATAAATACCTTCGTTCTGTATAAAAATGTCATCTTTATACAGAACGAAGGTATTTATTATTCATGTCACACCTTTCTTACACTCACAACCCCCCCCGAAAAAAAAAGACAGCACTACTAACTCGTTATTTCACAACAATTCTGTTCCTGTGAAATGAAAAGCAATTTAAGAAAACTGCGTTAAATTGTATCGCTATCAAATCCAGAGTTTTTTATCACCAAAGGAAAACAACTGCAAAAGCAGAGAATATCTCATTGTGAAAAAATAATGTACTCGCAGCTAATTATTTACAGAAGGTGGAGGGGAAGTATGGTTTTTGTGAGGTTGAAATCTCGACGTCGACATTTTTCCTGCTTAAGCTTCAAATGCTCGGGCTGGCGTATTCAATGACAATCAAATACTTTGCAAGTACTAGTCCAGTGAACACTTAATTCATATAATTTTATATAGAGTAAACTAACATATTGCATTTTTTCATTAGTCACTTAACTTATGAATGAATTTCAGGAAAGTGGAAGTTATTGAAAAGAAACATACAGAAAAAGAGAACAAGCTGGCATATAAAGTACAACAGTGTCACGGTTTTAATATAAATGAAAACTCATCAATCACAAAGGCCCATCCTCCCGTCTATCTTCTCCGAAATTCCAAAAAAAAAAAAAAAACTTTTGAAAAGGGTTTAGATTTTATTTGACCGGAAGTTGCTTTATCTTTCCCGCGTTGTTCGGCTTGGCAGGCTCTGTACTCCAACATTCCAATTAGTCTCCAAGCGAAATTATTCGTCCAGGTGATTTTCAATGTATTTTATTTCAACTGAAGGATAAAAAGCTATTTTTCATAGATTATTTCCTTCTGATGTTATTAATGAGGAAAGGAAATTACTACCATTACCGAAAAAACAAAATGGCCGAATAACTTCACGCGGCAGATCTATGAACAATTACATTACCAATAGCTGCCCACAAAGTTTTGATATTACGCGTAAAAGTCATTCAGCGAAAACGATGTATTTTTCAATGAAAATGATGAAGAACATTCATAAAAACATTTTTTTAGTGCAATACTAATTTTAATTTTGCCAAATTTCTGGATAATTTTTTACTTCAATTTTTAAACAAAATTTTGAATTTTTTTTTTTTTTTTTTTTTTGTATGTTAGAACTTTTTTAGTTGTTTAAAATTACATTTGTGATTTGAAATTGTTTGACTTTCATTCCAGGTTAGTTCGTATTTGATACTTATGTTTTGCCATGATGTCTTTCGAAGTGCACCTATCATTTTTTTATATCTTTAAGCAACTTTTCACTGAATAAATAGTTACTTATCATTTTATACTGAAACAAAAGCAAATGTTTAATAAAAATTTCACAAAGTAATTCAAATAATAGCTTAATCAATAAGTCGACTATACAACACTTTACTGTCAAACACGTTCTTGACAATTAAGTGTTAAATCTACTGCATGATCCGTTTGTGGATATTTCCATTCTAGTTTCTTTTCTACTACAAAAGATCATGTCTGTTTACTGAATAGTAAAATACATGGTTAAGCAAACATTTCCAACGTGCGAATAATATCGAAAGAAATAAATTGCATGCATTCAACAAGACCATCTTTTATTTACAGCTTTGTGTAGAATATCGCAGAAAAGAGCTTTCAATTTTTCGTGCTAAAGATAGACAAAATAATTCGATAAAAAAACCAACGTTTTTAAAAACAACGTTTTTATATGATGGCAAAGTTTATTAGAGAAAATTATTGAAATATTAGTTAAAACTGTTAGTTATTTTTAACTTTAAAATTTACTTAAAAAGAGACATTTGTGAGAGTATTACAAAATTCATAATACTCATAAAATCAAAACATGCATTTGAAAGTTTGTAAGTTATTCTATTAAAAAAAGAATGGGAACCAGAATTCAGAAAAAATTATTGTGATAAGACATGGCGCCAAATATTGGAAACTTTCTTTCTTGTGAATGATTACTGACTAAAAGTCAACAACCCTTACTATCTCGGAGATAGTAAAGGGGAGATAGTATCTCCCCTTTGTGAGTACAAAAGGTTTACGATTCCTCAAGCGGCGTGGGGAGTGCCCGGTGCTCCCAGAGGAAGAAAGAAATTTTTTCCTCAATCCTAAAAGCGCCGAGAGGAAAGAATATTTTGACTTATTAAAATTTTTGAAATATTAGTTAAAACTTGTCTCAAACGTCTAAATATTGCATTGTTAGGCGAGTACGAACGATTCCCAAAATTTCAAAGCTCTAGCTTGATGGGAAGTTGGTTAAATTAACGATCGAAAATTTGATGACACACACACACTCACACACACACACACACACCAAGTGAAATTCAGAAAAACGTTGTAACAACTCCGGTTTACTGTATATCTTATGTCATCAGTTACGTACCTGTATATTATTACATTTGTTCTCTCGTTTGCCAGGTAAAGGAAGTGCATTTGTGATTGTTCGAATCTTAAAAACAACTCTTTTTTTTAACTTCTTGCAAATGAAAGTTTTTTTTTTCCATATTTAATTTTCACCAAAAATAAAATACTATTATAAAATAAATAAAATTGTTGATTTCTTCTTTGCACCCTTAATTCACAAATTTTATTTATAATTCTGAAATTTATTTTAAAACTTTTCAAGAAATAAAGATATCGTATTTATAACTGTTATCGATCCTTAACATACGGCAGCAACTTTTAACTCGAAATCGATTGCAATTTATTTCAATTTTTGTTATTTTTTTAAATCTTGCTCACATTACTAAATTTATGCACAGGGCTCTGAACAATTCAGTAAATTGAGCTCTAAACTCACTTCGAAAATGCATCTTCCAAAAATCACTATTATGGAACTAGAAAAAGGAGTGCTGAGAATTCAAAATATAAAATTATCTGACGATTTTAACGATTGAACAAAGACGGAAAAATAAACAGAACCAAACCGAATGAAGATATCCACGCCGAAAACGATTTTATCCATTTTTTTATATAACTATAACACAGTAAGAAATTTAACCTTCTTTCCTGATAGAATTCCGAATTTAATTTCTAATTTATACAATAACGCACACTTAAAATTTGTAATGTCAGCTCTTCACACAGATTCAGACTTATAGAGAAATGCCCTGCTAGACTTTCTGTCTGCAGCTAAAATCCCTAAAATTCTCACCATTTTATACCACGTGATTTGAAGACTTACCTGTATGTAAATTCTAAGCAAGGTAAATGCCTTTCGCTTTGAACTCGACGGCTAAGACTACTCGTTTGATCTCCTCAGATGTTCACACGGTAATTCATTTAATATAATTGACGTAGCTTGTGTAACGTTTCTTATGGTATTGACTTTCTCTCATTCAACCTGAAATAAACAGACTTCACTGAAGTAATTGTTAATATTTTTGCAATATCTTGTTAATGTAATATGATTAACAACAAGAGAGCATCTCTTTATTGCAATCCTCCAATCATACTAAATGTATGTTTTCTAACTAAAGCGAATTCTAACTAAAGATTACTATAATACCATCATCATATCTATCATCATTGGTAATAATATTTATCTTATTATTTATAGTATTTGTTTTTTTTTCTTATTATTATTTCGCCGACTAATTTGATATGATCCTGTTTTTACCTTGCTTCGGTGTTAAAACCTTTCTGCTAAAACTTAAAAAAGAATCGTTGAACAACGATTGATCCCATTGAAACTTCTCGTGAATCGATCCATTCGAATTCGTTTAAAATCAAGTCAGTCATCTATAAATATATCGGAAAAAAGGGTATTATTTGAAATAAATATGATAAGCTACATCGATATCTGAATTCGAAAGGATTTAAGTTTTTAAACATAATTTTAAAATTACATATATCCTTAAATATAAAAAATAAATAATAATAATAATTGATTCGTGAGACAAACCTTATACCATCCACTCAATCATCAGTGAAACGTTTCCTATAAATAAGTGACTTTCGATGTCTTTTCGATAATTCTGACTTATTCCTTTGAAGTTCCTCTTCTGTACTGTGACATCAGAAGAATATTGCTCTGTAAACAGACATCCATTTCTTTCCCTCTACTGAAGTGGATTACTAGAGGAAAACAAAGCATGAAAAAATTTTATTTTCCCAGTAAAATAAAGGTGGCCACATTCGAAATTCCAAGATCGATGACGTTTCAAATTGTCAATAATCGGACAATTCTTGACGGAGCAGAGGGGGAAATGTTGCAGTGCCTGGCCGATAAACTCAATTTCGAAATCGAAATTATTTGTCTCCAAATGGCCAGTTTGGATCCCGTCATAGCAATGGGACATGGGATGGAGTAATTGGATTAGTAGAGAGTGGAGAAGCTGACATTGGAGTGCAGTCTTTATCAATTTCTGAAGAAAGAATGAAAGCCGTTGACTTCAGCATCCCATACTTTGCCCTCCAAAAGGCTTTTACGGCAAAAGAACCTGGACTTATGCCTAAAATAACAGCTTTCACCTACCCATTCAGCACGAACGTTTGGATTCTATACGTTTTGATGATACTAGTTGTTACTGTCCTCTTTCAAAGAGTAATATTCAGGAACACCACATTCTTGGGCAGTTTCCTATGGGTGCTGGGAAGTATCGTTTCGCAGCCCATGGGGAATATCAGAGACACGCCCTGGAGGAGAGTGCTGCTTGGTTTCTGGCTGGCTATTGCAGTTGCCATGCCTTTCTTTTACAAAACCAGTTTTGTGTCCTTCTTGACCATGCCGGGAAAAGAACCCGTCCCTAGAACATTCGAAGAGTTGTCAAAGGCGGTTCTAAGTGGAAAATACAAATGTTTAACACTCAAAGGAAGCATTGACAGACAATTACTACGTAAAAGGGAGAATGAATACATGGTAAAGATAGGAGAAATTATTGAGAAAAACGCCTGGGAATTCTCGCTGGAAGAGAGACTCCCAGACATCTTGAATGATCGACTTGCACTAATTATTTCAAGAGGAGCAATGGGATTATGTTTTGGTTCGCCGCCATACATCAACATAAGAGAATCTGATGATAACTTAGGAGTCTGGTATACGGGAATTGCAATAAATAAAGAATTTTGTTGTAGAGAGCGACTGAATGACGTTCTTCACCGCATAAACAATGGCGGATTACTCAATAAATTGTTAAATGATTATTCCTTTACTAGTACTTTGAAAAAGAGGTTGGATGTGAAATATGAAGAACCAGAATTGCAACTTATAAATTGCAGGATTTAAAATTGGCATTTTTCACTTTGTTCTTTGATATGCTTTGGCTTTATTAGTTTTCTTAGCTGAGTTATTGATACCAAAACGTTTTGTTCCTCAATAAGATGACACATCTTATTGTATAGCACTTCAATAATAAACAGAATAAATTTTGCTTTAATACCAACTCTAATTTATTTTACGAATATCACAACAAATGCAGATTCTTACAAATTAGAATAACTTTTAACATCCCGATTTATCTGTTTCTATTATTATTTGATCTTAACATTTTTAAACTCTGATATATACAAGAAAATACTCTAGGCATTTACTGCAAATAACATTGTCTCATGACATATGACCCCTTCCTGATAGCCAGAAGTGAAATCCAAACCCTTATCAACAAGGACAACATTTCGAATAACCTATCTATATACATTTTACGGTATTGTAACGCCATATAATAACATTTAAAAATCAAATAAAACGTTCTCATCGAGCGTATCTCTATTGACACGTTGGTCTGCAGCTGGCATTCTTAGAGCGTATCTAATGTGATGCGCTGGGAACAGGAGAGCAAACGCGAGTATATCGCATGTGATAAGCTGAGAGTAAACGGTTTATTCCCCTGAATGAATCATTTTTAGTGTCTGAATGGCTTTACTTCTAACCTTTAGTGATTTTCTTCATATGCTTTCCCTTTTTAAAAAATACGTGGATCTTTCATTAAGTCATTCGAAAATACAAGAGAGGGCGTTGGTAGCATCGAAAATAGTTTGTGTTTAGGAAGCATACAGTCATACAGCTATCAAAATCTTAATTATTTCCATAAAGTGCTTTAATTTTTACTGTCTATTAAAGCAAGGAACATGTGTTTATTTAGAAAAAGATAGTTCAGAGTGGTGATTAAGCACGTATTATGTTTATAATTGGGTAAATGTGTTCAAACATGGCAGTACGTCCACAAAAGATAAAAGTCGTTCGGGATGTTTAGTGAAAGTGATTACTCTGGAAATAATTGACTAAATTTTAAGATATGTATTCGGGTGATCAACGAATAAAGTGCGCGAAATAATTGAGACCACTCACATATCGCAAGGTATAGTATTTTCAATTTTGCGTAAAAAATTGGTGTGAAAAAAATCTCGGTATGTGGGGTGTTACGCTTGCTCTCATTGGAAAATAAAAGCGAACGTGTGGTCGACTCTGCACCTATTTTGCCTTTATTTTGTCTCAGTCCAGAAGAGTAGATACATAATTGTGGAAGAAAACTGGATACACTACTACACTTCAGAGGCAAAAAAAATTGAAACAGTAGGTTTGAAGGCGAAAGGGCTCCAAAGAAAACAAAGGTGGGAAATCGGCTGACAAGGTGATGACAATGGTTTTTTGAGATGCACGCGGAATCATCTTCACCAATTTTTCGGAAAAAGAAAAAAAGGTAACTGAAGAGTATTATGCATCTTTATCGCTCCAATTGAGCGAGAGAAAAAAACCTTCTCATTTACAAAAGTAAAAGATCCTTTTCATTCAAGATAATGCACAGGTGTATGAATGATACCTGTGATATTGCTCGGGTGTTCTGAAATCGTACTTTTAGTTCGCTTTCCAAAGTTCTAAAAACCTACGAAAAGTGTATAGTTGTAAAATTAGATTATGTCGAAAATTAAAAATAATAAAACTAAAATAACTAGTTTATTCATCTTTTTCCAAGGATATATTGAATTACCCACATATCAGTTCTTATTCGTTAGTAATTCTTTTTTTATGGTCGAACTCCACGGAACAATGTTATTAAACATAAATTTCAATATTTCGTTTCCTTTTTCAGTCAGGAAAATAACTATTGGCAAATCGTTAGAGAATAGTTAGGAACACGAGAAAGTCCTTTACAAATACAATATTAATTAGTAAACGCGTCATGAAATATCACTCTCTAAACATAGTCCCATACATATAGGGTGCGTCTTTTGACTCACCAAATACAGAATGTTACTCTCTATCGTAATCATATAGTGTATTTCTTTGCATAAAGCTCCGACTACACTGTTTAAATAATTATTACGTAATCAACGTTAAGTATGAAAACTCTCTTTGTGTGTGTGCGTGTGTATGTATGTGTGTGTGTGTTGTAGCGTAGGCTATAGATAACTCCCACCAAAGACTTTTGCTTTGC
>BMAW01089000.1:0-13561 GCA_019974015.1 Nephila pilipes | reverse complement strand
AGTTAATAAATTCCATAAATATTGTTCTAGTGTCTCTTTGATTAGTTGTTGTGTCTTAGTGTTTAATAATTGAATCTAGTTATGGCACAAGAGGAAGCCCGGGTCAATCGGGCGTCAAACTGGCGCCAAACCGTTCCTACCCCTAGCGAAAGAGTCCAACCGGGAGTAGTAATTTTTCCAATTAAGTATTTCAATGGAAATGGGAATATAGTGGACTTTCTACAGAGCGTAAATGACAATTTAAAGTTTTATGAAATCCCAGTAGAACTGCATTGCGCATATTTACGCAATCATTTAAGAGGCAGAGCACGCGATTGGTATGATGTGATCGGTGCTGACTATAAACGGGGAGAAGCTACTGACTTTCAGAACATGCAGGCGGCTCTAAAAGATGCATTTCCTGTTGTGCGTGATCGTTTAGTTTTTTTTATGAACGTCGCACTAGAAGCAACACGAGGGCTATTGGCGATGGACCTCGTAATTTTGAACCACGGTCAAGTGACGAGGACGATACCTGAACTGGCACCCCCCTCTCCTAACATCCACACCACTCCAACGGGAGGACTTTGGGCCCCGAACAAATTTAACGTGCATCAGCCCCGGCTACACGGCGGGTTTTTGGCGGCCAAGAATCGAGCCCGCGACTGAGCGAAAACCGCCGGCCGCTAGTCCACGACCTTGAACACTAGGCTACAGTGCGTGATCGTACACGATTAGAAGCAGAATTCTGTTCGGCTAAACAACAAAACTAATCTCCGTTAGATTTTGCGTATTACATGTTAAAAATTGCGCTTTGGCTAAATTTACTGACCCCGGAAACTGAGTTAATACAGCATATAATGTTGAGAATGTCAACGCCTGTTCTGGACTATCTTGAAGTCCGTAAACCAACCTCTAAGATTGAACTGTTGCAGTTTCTATCTCAATATAAAATGCGTCACGTAAGTGAAGTTGAGAGCAATTCCCATTCAATTCAAAATCGGAGAAATTTAGACAGATATCGCTATAAGCGAGATAAGGCTCTTGTACCACATAGAATGAGGCAAACTAGTGATGAGCAACGGCAGAATATCAACAACCATAATGTTAATAGTAACCATAATTTTGATGGCTCTTTAAGTACGTTGAATTCCATGTATGTAAAACCGGCAGAGACTGGCAATCAACTTAAGAGGGAAATTGAAAAAGTCATTAAAACCTTTCAGAGTCAGCTACGAGTTGTGAGAAGGAAGTCTGGAAAATTGCAAAATCGGATCCGAAATTTCTTGAAAAGCAAATATCAATATATTAATCAAAATTTTCCCTTCACCTCTAGTAGTAAATACTTCAGTCACTCGGTTAGAAGAAGTTCGAGGGCTCATCGCCATGAAAAGCCGGCCAGGGAGGATCGAAGTCGGACCTCTACAACCATCAGCAAGAAGCAGACAAGGGGATCCCACTGCCAAGCCACAAGGGTCTTCAAGGAGCCAATCTAGAGTCACGCCTATCCATTACAGTTGATCTATAACAAGATTCCAGATGACAGCCGATCTCCCAGTCTAGAAGGTAGTTCTTCCACAGGATTCTTGTCCGCTAAGAATTGTCAAGACAAAATATCAGGTTGTATTATTCTTTTTTTATTCTAAATTGAGTGACGAGAAGATATTTTTGGGAGAACAAATCTTTGGTTTTACGGTTTCAGTTCCAATACGGCAAACAGCTTTGGCTCTTACTCCACTAAGAGCTGAGAACTTTAATGGAAAGTTTAAAGTTCTTTTAATTGTGTAAATCACCAAGTGGGTGATCTTTCCGGATAGAAAGTATTTTTTGTTATACAGATTGGAACTTTTAAATTGTAAACATTTGTTAAAAGTATAACACTTCTTTATGCATTGACTTGTTTTTTTAAGCTTAGCTGTCTTGTTATTTTGCATGAATTGTGTATAATCATTTCATAACTGTATTTATGTTATACATCTGGTCACAGCGTGGCGTAATTAGGGATTGCGACTAATATTTACACTTAGCGCTGCGTTAAGTTCGCATTTTGCATTGTTCCGTCTCTTGACCAGATCGCATCATTCACCAATTTCTTGAATGTTATGTGAAAAATGAGATGCATTTGTATGAATGATAGTGTTTACTAATGTTTTACTTGCTGCAAAATGATGTACACTGAAATCCATCTCAGGGTACCAGACCCTGACAATTTCGTAAGGGAGCTGAAGAATCAGCAATTCTCCGGCTGAGGAGGAATAAGAAGTTCAGGAAGATTCTTTGTTAATAAATTATAATTGGAATGTTAACATTCGGTTTTTTTTTTTTTTTTTTTTTTTTTTTTTTTTTTTTTTTTTTTTTTTTGTAAGCTCTGCTTGGGTTGCGCCTTAGACTAGCCGTTTAGTAACAGATTAAGCAGTAGAGAGTGACTTCAGAAAGCTTCAAATTATCAGCTTATTGCCAAGGGAAATATAAACTTTTACTTTAGAGATCGGAAATTAACCATGTTTATGATAGCATCCAATTACTTAGGCATATGGAATTTAATCGTAATTTCACGCTGGGTTAGTGTACCCAACGATAAATCACGTTTCATTTCTGGGGAGGGTTGTGACATTGTGCTATTCGCGGTTTCTCTTCACTAACCTTGGGGACATTTAATTGAGATTAATTGCTTTTGCTAAACAACCTTTGCCCAACCAAAAATGAAACGTGATTATGTAAAACAGGTAGAAATGAAGTGAAGCTGGAAAGTTAGGAAATATATCAACTCCGACTGAAAGTCGCGATAGAGAGAGGCTGAAGGAGAAGTGAAGCTGAAGTGATAGATAAGCGGAAAGAGAGGTTGAAATGGAGGGTTAAATTAAAAATTGTTGCAAGAGATTTAATTACTGCTGTTTTCAACAGTTGATCCAGGGTCTGAGTTGCAGTCGAGGAAGGATTAGTGGTAAGAGTCTGTTTGATTACTATTGGTGGGTTGAATTTAGTTACTTGAAATATTCCCCAGGAGAGCATAGTGAGTTGTTGTCATAGTAAATATAAGTTAATAAATTCCATAAATATTGTTCTAGTGTCTCTTTGATTAGTTATTGTGTCTTAGTGTTTAATAATTGAATCTAGTTATGGCACAAGAGGAAGCCTGGGTCGGGCGGGCGTCACAAATTTAATACTATTAATGGAACAAATTTTTATCTAAAGAAATAACTAAAGAAACCAAAATAGTACTTTTGGAATACATAAGAACTATCATAATTAATTAAACAAATTCTACGACCTGAAATATAAACAAAAAATATATTGAAGAATCCGGAAATTTTTCAGAGAAAGCCCATTGAAAGAAAAGCAAAATTTAGAATAATTTAAATAATACGATTAAAATTGTTTCTTACTTTGGAATTGGATATTGTGTGTTTATAATGCTTTTACTGATGAAACCTTCACACTTCATTGAATTACCTTATCAAAATAAGGTATCAAACCAAAAATGAACTTTAGAAATAAGAAAATAAATTTAGTATAAAAATTAATTAAATTCAATTAAACTGCAAACAGAAATTTATGCATAAATATTTAAAAAATTGTAAAGCAAAATTTAAATTACACATCAATTAAACAAAAAAAATCTCAAAAGCAAATTAATTAATCAAAAAAAATTACACGTTATCATTCAACGGTAGAAACGTTTTAAAGAAAAAGTTTATCTGTTGAAAGTTATAATAACATTACCGTATTAATTCGAGATAAAAACCAACTTTTTAAAAAACAACTTTTTTATATGGTGACAAAGTTTATTAAAAGGTATTATTGAAATATTAGTTAAAACTTGTTGCAAATGTCTAAATATTGCATTGTTAGGCAAGTAAGAACGATTTCCAAAATTTAAGAGCTCTAGCTTGATGGGAAGTTGGTTAAATTAACTATTGAAAATTTTATGACACGCACACACACCAAGTGAAATACAGAAAAACGTTGTAAAACCCACTTAAGCCAAATACAAATAAACTAAAAAGAAGCCTTATTGTGACTAAAATTTTGAGAATAACAATGTTCATACGTAAGTCTACCATTACTTTCTATGAAAGAATTAACCACAAAAATAAACACTGATAAATTCAACCAGTAAATTAGATTTAAATGAAACAAAAAAAATTTACTATTAAGATTACTAACTTAAACTTTAAAGAAAATGCTTAAAAAATAATTTTAAACATAAAAAAAAAAAAAAAAAAAAAAACTAATGATGTAAAAGGAAAGATAACTTCGAAAATAATTTAAATTAGCTCAAAACATAAATAAAGGAAAGTCATCAACTAGATACAGAAAATCTGTATGTTCTAAAAAAACTTTTTTTATTAAAGAAAGGGAGAGAGAAAGGAGGAAAAAAACAGATTCATGTAAAAAGTCTAGTGCCATATAGAAAAAAATAGAGTTATTATACAATGGGAAAATATCTAAAAAGGATTTTCAAAAAAATTTAGTAACCTGTGTAATTTTTATATTTTAAGTTTATTTTTTTAAAAAAATAATAGAATATTCAGCCTTTGCTCATATAATATAGAAATTAATATATTTTCAAAATTAATATTGGTATTTTTCGTTGAATAACTGTATAAAATATTTCTAAAAATATTTAAATTAAAATTACTAACAAAAAAGGCACTTTCGTAATATTGAAACCGTAGTTATCTCTCTTGTCATAATTATTACCAATAAGTCCATTAATGGATATTTTTAAATTAACCTCTAAGAAATCTGTTTCATGAGAATTTTCAATGGTTTTAATTAGATTTAAAAGTGAAGGATACAATGAGGAATCAGGTATAGCATCTAATTCTATTATAGCAGGAACGATAATAGAATTAATACGATCATCAGTACATCTAATTGATTTGAAATGATTGTTCTCTCTAAAATTTATATTCCAAGAAATGTAGATAAATATTAGCTAAGCTATTGCTGACAGCCCCCCCCCTTTAGTTATACCTTTTATTTGCTCAAAGGTTTCTCTATTATTAAAAATACAGGTTTCTCTTAGAACAAGAATAATGATACATTTAAATTTTTAAGAATATGAATATGCTTGCGGTTTATACTAAATTGATTATATTGGGAGGACCGAAAAGTAATGTCATTTTTCATCATTAAATTAAAACAGATGCATTTTTAGCAAGTTTTTGTGTTTAATCAATGATGCAATCACCAACGTTATCGACAACCGATTGCCATCTAGTGAGCAAATTTTCGATACCGGAACGATAAAAATCAATTGGTTTTCGAGCAAAATTTCTGGAGATGTTATTTGGAATATCATCCGATTTTTCAAATTCTTTGTAATTTATAAATTGTTGTTGTGGTTGGAATAAATCAAAATCTTATAGCACTATATCGGATGAGCATGGTACCAGGGCTCGTCTTGAGCAGGGCGATCTTCCATTATTGTGTTACAAAAATTACACATTTTCTGTTGAAGATTACTGGGCAATTTTCAATTTAAGATTGATTTACTCGATCCAACTGTTTACAGTAAAGATCTGCATTCACGGTTTGTACAAGTTTCAGTACTTCAAAATGAAAGACCCCTTGAATACTTCACCAAACACAGAAAAGTGACTTAGCTGTACTTCTTGGCGATTCTTTTGGAGAGAGAGATCCTATCTTTTACGTACCTCATAGATGACCCATCTTTCATATCCAGAGACCAAGCGATCAAAATCTGCTTCTGTATTGTGCCAGTGCAGCAATAAGTTGCATGTGGTGGATCGGTTAGCTTTGTTTTCTTCCGACATATTATGCTGTATCCAAATACCTGATCTGCTTCCTTGATCAATCTGTTGCAAATGTTCTTGGATGGTCGACCAAGGCTGGGTAAGAGTGTCTGACTACTCATCGATTGTCTGACGCGGATTTGCTTCCACTTCCTGCCCTTAACACGTCATTGTCTAAAGCTGCCTGTCTACCTGATCAGTACGAATTGGAAAGATTGAAATTAACAGATTTGAACTTAGAAAACCACCGTTGGTATTTACGAATGTCTGAAGCGTTTGGATAATTGCGTTACTATCCTTGCAAAACTCAAAAAGCAAATAATGTCGAGAATATGTTCCTCTTCGGGTATTTAGCTGGTTATTTCACCTAAAATTCCCCCCCCCCTCCAAATTTTTTTTTTTTTAAGATTAAATTATTTACAAATAAGCAAATCAGTCAAACCTTAAAATGTCTTAAAGATGATTTTGAAAAACATAATGAGCTGATAATTGACCAATGAATATCTAAAAGCTCAAAAACAACGTTACATTCCGGTCCCCTTCATTTGTTTGTTGTTGTTTTTTTTTACTTTCCCCCCCTTTTTCTTGTATTTTTAAAAAATGTGGTTGCTTATAAATAACTGCTGTAGTTTCAGTGTTAATGGTTTTGAATTTTAGATTTTGATTTAAAATTTCTTCTAAAATTAATTAGTACTGCTTCTTTGTTTTGTATTCCTTTTACGATATTTCAATATTATATTTCGGATTATTTTTATTGATTCAAATCTTATGATATTTCTTATCAACTTTAATAAATTAGAGACTTGCAATTTGGCTTGCTTGTCGATGCCCGATATTTTATAATAGTTTTTGTATTGATGTCAGAAAAATTACTCTAATTGTATTTCATGTCTCTCTATTGGTATTTTCGAGTTGATTGCTTTAATGCTCTTTGATACATATTTTTTTTATTTAAGGGAAGTTATTGAATATACTGAAATGGGTACAGACCTAATGAGCAATTATATAAAATAAACTTTGAATTTTTAAAAGATTCAAAAAATGTTAGTATTTTTTTTTCCTCTTGAAAATATTTTGGTTTCTAGAGATAACTAAGCTATAAAATATCAAAGAGTAGAGTTTGTTGGAATAGTGAATTTACGAAGATACTTTTTAACATTTTTAGATGTATATTAAGCAAGAGTACTGATTGAGACGGCATGAAGACACGTACGAATGTTGCGGAGACTTCTTATGACAACTACTCTCAGGATTTAAATAATTTAAAACTGAAATTTAAAAAAAAATGTAAGGATCAAAGATACAAGATAAGCATCATGAAGGGTGAAGAACAGAGAAATAATAAATCTGTGTTTACATTTTGCAAAATTATCAACTTTGTTTACTTGATGAAGTGTAAGATCTGTGATTATGAATATGTAAGCTATACAATCATATTATTATTAGATTGAATCAGCACGAATCAAATGCAAAAAAGATAAAAAAAATGTTAATAATTTATGTTGAATTGAAATTGCATATTTTAATCTTAATAAAATTTGAAAACTTAGAGATCTTTATATAACTAAGATTATTCCCGATAAATTGAAAAGAGACTATGGTAAGAAATTTTTTTCATTGGATTTTATAAGACAATTTACCCATACATAGTCTAAATGTAATACAATTACTCGAGAAATATTCTGCAAATGGTGAAGTGAAAAGATAATTGATAATCATTATAAAAATCATTAATAATTATTATAAATCTTATAATGATAATTAACTTTTTTTATTTTCTGAAGAGAAATGTAATACTAAAAAAGTTAGAAAAACCGAAAGTAAATGTAAAATATATAGAGTTAGAAAATCCATCAAAGATGACATTTTAGGATTAGCAAAAGATAATAAAAATAATCTCAGCATTAAAAACATTAATATTTCATAGCTGAGTAAAAGAAAAGGTTAATTGGTGTTTGTAGAGAAATACTGAGATGAAAATATATTAAAAAGTGTCTTCAAGTGTAACAAAATGGTGGGCACATTGATTTTCAATTATAATTACGTTATGGATTCTAAATCATTGAATGATTACGTTGTGATGAGGGTACGCTTATTTAATAGTTAGATACAATGGCCTCGTAGTTAAAAGGATTTAAGCACTGTTAGGGATAAAAAAAAGGGGGATGTAAGTATAAAAGGTACTGGCTACAGAATGAGGATAATAAATAGCAATTGTGTCGAAAGGAATCAAATTCTTAAAGATTTCAATAATTTTGTACTAAAAGTGATTGTCATACATGAAAGGGTCACATTAAATAAGTCATCAGAAAATCCAAGAGATGGCACTCCTAGTATCGAAAACTGTTTTTTTTTTAAGAAAGCGTCATTCACTAGACATTTATTTAAGTCTCAGTTATTTCTACTTCATGGTTTCATTTTTATTGTCGATTGAAGCAAGAAACTTGTGTTTTCTTAGAAAAATAAAAGAAAGTTAGTTTCGAGTGGTAATCAAAACACGTCTTTTTAAAAAGTTGAAAGAGATCAAAGCTAAGTTGGATAAAGTTAATGGTACATCTGCTTCTGCGTTTGCAACAGCTTACAATTGGGCAAATGAGTTTAAACGTGGTCAAACATCCACAAAAGATGAAAGTCGTTCGGGACACAAAATGGAAACAACTGCTCCCTGAATAATAAACAAAATCCACCTGAGTAATTTGAGGGATCGAAGAAGGAAAGTGCGAAACAATAGGTGAGGACACTGGAGTATCTGAAGGTACAATATTTTCAGTTTTTCAACAAAAAAATGGGGAAAATCTCTGTAAGATAGGTGCAGTTAATTGAAAAACATCATAATCGTGTGGTCGAGTCAGTGGTTATTTTGGCAACATTTCGTCCCTGGCGACACATAACTGTGGACGAAATGAGGTACACTACTTTACTCCAGGGACAAGAGAACAGTCAAAAAGTGGGTAAAAGCGAACGAGCTCCGAAGGTAGCAAAGATTTTGAAACTGACAGGTAAGGTGATGACCACATTTTTTAGGATGCACTTGGAATCATCTACATTGAATACTTTGAAACAGAAAAAAAAAAAAAAAAACAGTAACTGGAGTGTATTATGCGTCGCCATCAAAAGTGGTAATAAATCAAAGAAAACACTTCCTCATTGAAAAAGGAAAAAAAGATCCTCTTCGATCCAGACAATGAAGAGGTGCACAACTGTACAGTTTCGATGCTCAAATTCATGGAATTAAAGTTCAATTATTACAACAATCACCTTATTCGGCACTCAATTGGCTTGTTTATTCAAACTTTTTAGAAAATGCCATGGTGGACAAAGAAGTTCGTTAAACAAAAGGTAATTGAAAGATGCATATTTTGATGAATTTTTTCTATTTTTTCTAAGGACTTGATGAACGATCCTCGTGGTATGCTCTTTGTTCATAGATTCGTGCATAGACTTCGATAAATTTGCTTTAATCCGGTAGAGACAAAAAATTTAGAAGTTTAGCTCATAGATTACAAGCCAATTCTATAATAGTTTATGTAAAGTGCATAGAACTTTATTATCTCTATACATAATTTATATGTAAATTGTTTCATAGTATTTTGAAAAAATGGGGCTTTGTGAGGTATCAGACTATAAAAATGGCGAAGTATTAATATGCTACTTACTTTTTTACAAAAGCATTTATTATTCTGTATATTAATTATCAATTTCTACACTTAGGTTCTTAGTTCTATATTTTTGGAAAAATCTAGTAAATTAAGAGAATAAGTTGTTTTTAATACATACTCTATCACTAAAAAGAAAAAAAACGAAACGCGATGAAGGAACTGGCCGAATTTAATAAAATCTCGCACGCAAAAGACATTTGGACCGAACATACAAATTAATTAAAATTTGGTATCCAATGAATGAGCAGCAAACTACAGCGCATCAGACTGCGCACTCAGCAGGTATATATGATAAGTGGAATCACTTGGTCAGAACCTACTCTTGCATTTTGATTTAGGATGTTACCTTTCAATATACCTCGCCACAGGATTCAGGCTCATTACACGACTAATTGAAGTTTGGAAGAGGTCGTATGTTGGATTAAAGAGGCAGGTTGGGCAAATCGGAGAATCGCTTGTCATAAAGGTCAAGTGATGCGGCGATTGAAATTAACTAGGAAGAATGGGTGTACAATGGCAGATTTTAGGCCGTGCGATGTGCTTGGTTGAACTAGGCCACAGCAGATAGGGAGGACAGAGTGATTGTCAGATCGCTGTCACGGCTCCTGATTCATCGTTCGACCATCAGACGTGCGACACAATCGTGACTATTCACAAATGGCTGACAGAGCTAATTCTACGCATATGCCGACAGCTACGCCGCCTGCAACTCAGGCTGTACACTGTCAGGAATCAGATTACAATTGATTTAATATCGTATTTGAAATGATGCTCACGGGGACATATGGTGTAGCATTAGATATCGCTTCCTACTGTGTCCTAACGAGCATCGAAGACGTGTCTCGAGACTGAGACGTGCATTCCTGCTTTCACTATTGCACGCCACAGACCTTCAACGATCTGGGGGCGTTTTCACTGGACCTTGGCGTCCATAGAAATTGTAGCACGTCATTGTCTGAGACCTGTTTAATACTTTTCCTTTTGGAGTACCCTGACTTTTGTTTTCAAGCAAAGATAATGCCAGACCACATACGGCAGGTGTTGCCATGACTGGCCTATAAGCTTGTCAAACACTTACTTGGCCAGCCAGATCCGCAATACCGCTCTCAAAATAACATATCTGAATGGTATGGGAAGGCGACTGCATCTACAAGGGGCCAGTGAGCTTATCCTGACAGCTGGAGCAAATGTGGCAAAATACCGCAGAAGACCATCGGGCTTTATCACTCTATACCATAGTGGCTGTTTGTATCCAGGTTGGTGCGGTCTACATTGCAACTTTGTAACTATATAGCCTCTATAGAATAAATCCCACTCAATATTTCATTTGGTCATTTCTATTCTGTACAAAATTTTCCTACCACCGATTTTTCGATAGACAACTCTGCCCGGTACGTCACTTTTTTTTTTTTTTATGGGTGTATATGCTAAATCTATTATAATGTTTGCACGATATTATCAAATTAAGCAAAAACTATTGTTAAATACGGTAAGAAGTCTGTGGTCCATGTAATGCAGTTTAGTAAATGGACACAATGATTTTTTCAGGGTCGTTTCCCAGCAGATGGGTTATCAGATGTGTAGGCACCTGAATTGTTGAAACATTTTCTTTATTTATTTGTTAGTAAATTTACAATGACGTAAATTCTTCCAAATTAATTTTAACGTTATTTATTATTTACATCACATGGATAAAGGAAAGACTGAATATAATTACTACGCCAGAGTGTACAAAATAAATAGTGCATAAACTGTGAAACTTAAAATACATATCCTTTTTTTACTGTTCGTCGCTATACGCTTCTGATTAATGGTAGAATGTCAGTATAACCTAAATGTTTCAAATGGTATTAGAGAGCAGTAGCACCGCACATCTATAATTTTTAAGTATTGAGAAAATGATACTGATAAGTATTCTATAAAAGTCATAATAAGATGAAAGAAATGTAAATATTTGATACATGTTGTTTTCAATTATAAAATTTTTCGTTATTTTTTTATTTTCATTAGTGATACAAACAATTTTCAATTTTACAACTAAATAATACTAATTATTTGATTATTATTACCTTTTTTTGATACTGATAGTGACGGCTAATTATTTTGTATAATTCTATTGAATAGGTGAACTTTTTTGAGCAGGTAAGAATTTAGAGTTTGTTACTTACTGCATTTATGTCCATTCTTGTGCTTCACAAAATATGTAGTTATTATTGGTTAACTGTGACAAAGAGAACATAAGAAACATGGGAGAGAATAACATGGACATATAATTAGTAATAAATTATTAATAATATGTTAAGCAATCATGATTCTTTTGAGAATAATATAAGAGACGGATCATTAACAAGGGATTATTTACAAAATATTTTCTTAAAGGGTTTAGGACCAGGCACGACTCATTATAAAATTCCGATCCAAATAAAAAAAAACCATTTTGAAACTCCTTTGATTACAAAATAAGATTTAAAATACAATGAAGAATACACAATTTACATAGATACCAAGATATTTGCAGAAATACTTGAATTAGTGTAGAAAATTTCAAACTTATTAAAAATTTAGTTTTTTTTAATTTAAATTTTGCCAGACATACCTAACAAATTTATTCAGGAAGAGTGTACATGGTTGTACGTCAATTTAATTCAAATTTCATTGTTGGAAGAATAAGGAGATAGAGACTAGAGACTTATCCATATCCGTTTTGTTGAAGTCATAGAAATGCCGTCTCCTCTATTAAAAAAAACGAGAATGGTTTAAGCTAAAATATCCACACACCTTGAACTTTCTTGTTACTAGTAGCTATCAAAAGAAACTGCATTTGAGGCCAGAAATGATTTTTGAACATATCATACTCTGAATTCTCTCCTCTGCCTGCTTCAAAATCAACTTTCTTACTGGATCCAGAAGTATATATAAAGGAAGCAGCGTGTGTGAAAGAGTTACTGACAGAGTCCACGATAATTATCGGTAATAAAAATGAAAATCTACAAAACTTTATAAAGTACAGAGAAGAAAATTGATCATTTGATATCTCTTTTAATTTAATTCTGAAAGTCATTTGTACACACTAGAAGAGAAGAATATCAGTACCACAAGGACTGTAATGTTGGGTTTTCTTAAAGCCCCTAGATATGGTTTACACATGAGTCTTGCCCGCGAAAAGATCCTGTGTTCAGGTCGACACGGAGCACTGGGGACTCAATTTTTAAAAATGATCAAAATCGTTAATTTTGTTTTGTTTAAATATATTCTCTGATTATCAACTTTCAGATTAGCACTACTTTTTGTATCTGAGCACGAGGATGAAAACAAAGTGAAAGTGAGAAAATATAAACAAAAAAAATTGGCGTTCTACGCCTTTTAAAATTATAAGTATTTTATGTTTTTTTATCAATACTAATTCATTTTTCATTGTAAATCCATAGCTGCTTTAGCGTTCTTTTTTGTGACTACAAACTTTCATTACAACAGTTGTTCTCGAATGTGTTTTTTGTTCACCGAGTCTGGACCAGCAAACTAATCATAAACACATTTTATATTGAAAAAGTTTTGACGTTTTACATTGAGGAAAAAAAACAGTTTTATCGAGACTTTATTTTATTATTGTTTGTGGTTGTTTTCAAGTGAGATATATAAAATCACCTCTTTGTATTAGTAAACGTGGGTCTGTGTGAAGTGTCATTCAAATGAACAGAAGTAAACACATTCATTAATAGTGATCTTTACGAATGACTAGGATTTACATGAAAAATTTCTGTTCCCTATTAAATTGATTAGCTATTAAATGTTGAAAGACTAGGAATCATTTCACCGATGCTGAAATTTATTGTTTGTGAGACTTTCAAATCAGTGGCCTCTTGACGACAAACTGATGCCTGATTTGACAAAAGTTGTTGCTTTTGAGCCTGTTAGCAGAAATAGCGAGAATGAGCCAAATACAGTTCAATCAATTTATGGATTACAAGCATTCTGCAACATATATAAAGTGCTCAATATGGTACATATCCATAAAATATCTTGCATTTTCATCGAGGACATACAGTGTCTTATAAACCTTTTCACAAAACCTATGGTATTGCAAGACTACAAAAGAAGTACATGCTGAAACTGAATCTATAGTACCTGTGATGTCCATTTGTCAACATAAGTGATTCTTTC
>BMAW01088999.1:52535-70136 GCA_019974015.1 Nephila pilipes | reverse complement strand
AACAGTCACAGAACAGACTTTTTTAAAAGATGGGAGAGACAGAGAGAAAAAAAATGGAGAGAAGTTATGCATACATAATAGATAACCCCTCTCTCTCTCCTGGTCTTTTTATTCTTTCATTTCTTTTTTCATCCTTTTTAGTTAATGAAACAAAAATAAGAAGTACAGCTTTCGACGTAAGATATCAAAGAGAAAAATAATACTCGAAATTAAAACCCTTGGAGATAAAAAAAAAAAAAATGCAAACCCTTAGAGACCATTTCCATGATACTCTAATCACAATTTACTGTTTGACTTGGGAGTGCTAACAAGCCTTGTTCCCATGGTTACAGAACAACCTTGCAAAGAGAACGACCAAACGTAAGGGAAAAAAGTTTCTTTTTCAATAGAGAAGCAACTAATTTTCAGTAGTACTTTATTGGGAATTTTTTTTTTACCTTCTTCTAACAGACACTTTTCCCCATGCGACTTATTCCCTATAAAGGGATTTTTATTTGTTCTTAAATAATACATTTCACGGCCAGAACTCTTCGAAATATTAGAAATCGTCTGTTAAGTAACCGTTTCGCGTCCCCCCCCCTTTCGCAATTTTTTCATTCAATTTAGACGTGTACTTCGTATTGCAGCAGGTGGAAAGAAAAAAAAAATGATTTTATTTGCATTTTTGGTTTGCTTTATATATTTTTCTTCGCATACGTTTTAAATATTAATCTATCATCTCAATTGAATCATTATTTTTATAGAGAATTTATTTTTCAGAGCGCTGAAAAAAGTATTCAATCTAATTTTAAGTAAACACATTAGAATGAATAAAACTTAAGTCTCTTAATTCGAACATGAAGTTTACTTTAGAATAAAAATAAGGAAAATTTCAATATTTGGCTGGAATGTCTAATTTGTTTGTAATGTCGAAAATTTCTCTTACTTATGACTGATATGAAACTTATATGTTGTGAAAATCAATTAAAATATTATGTTATGAATTAAAATTAGGATTATAAATGAATAAGATAATTATTTTATTGCAGTAACAAAATATTGTAATAGTTAAATTTTTTAAGAAGTTATTAAATAAAATTTGCTGTTATTATTAAAATTTTCCAAGATTTCAATAAATGTTTTATAAAAAAATGTATGATAATAATATATTGTTCCATATTTCTCTTCAAAAAAGAAAGGGAATGAAATTTCTTAAAATTAAATTTTATGTCTATCATTTCATGCATGAAGACAAAATTTTGAAATATTATTTATTTAAATACTTTTTCTTATAATTTTAATATATTAATATTTCTTTAACAGAATGATAATTTAATATTCTGCTATTCTTAATTTTCAGCAAATTTCAAATTTGATATATTATTCACACATACTAATAAAACCAATTTTGAGAATAAGAGATTTGGAGGAAAGAGAAGTAAAAAAAAAATTAAACTAAAATTTATTCTATATTTTAATGAGGTTTAAAGTTTTAAATAACTGTTTACTATAGAATACTTAATCATGATTTTGCATTTTATTCATTTAATGTGATCGATGTGTTACGGCATCCTATTACCTGTCTCATCTATCATCCTTTTTATGTTATTCTAATTATAAGACCTAAATTTCAATTTAAGATCAAGCTCAGATCAAATAAATAAAATAGTCAGTTCTTTTTGAATTATATGATTATTTAATCTTCTAATAAGTGTGGGGAAAAGCTCTTACACAGTTTACTTGCCTTCTCAGCGAGTACTAAATCTATAATAAGTTCTAAAATCTATTAAAGATCGCGCTTACCGGAATGCGATGCGAGTACCTTCTGTAATTGCTCTGACAGCATCGAATCAAATATTCTCACCAAATCTGCTATACACGTCAGAATACTTCTGCGTCCGTCACACTAACCCTCTTCTTATTACTATAACCTAAATAACTTCATTTCAATTCTCAGTCGCTTTTATACTACTTTATTATCTCAATTCACTCTACTTTTGAAGTTTATTTAATTTGCATCACCACGTTTCATTTGGTTGGGAAGAAATGGGGAACGTAACTATAAAATCAAAAAAGAACCCCAGATGTTAGTTCAAGGGGGAAATTCCCTAATAATCCATGTTCAGACGAGTTTATGAAACGGGCTTGTAAGCGGAGGAATAGATGAGTAAATTTAATTGACTTATGGATATCTAAAGATTATTATTTACCAATGCACGTAAATTTAAGTAGTTTACATGGATAAATAAAAAAAAATGTCTTAGCAGTTTTCATCACATAAATGCTGCATTTATAGGACTCGTTTTAATTTGTGTTCAGTAGCTGTTAAAAAATATCTGGTAGGAAAAAATTTTTATACGAAATTCTAAATAGTTATTTCTCTAAATTGTACTATATGACATCCAAAAGACATCCTCAAGCGTAGTAAATTTTAATTCATAATTACTTTCTCAAAATATATCGTTTAATATATTAATTTTATATTTTTCATAAATTGTCAATAATTATTTTTGTCTGAATAAATCATTTGCTGTTTTATAATAACTGCTTTTGTTACTATAATTTGTCAAAAAAAAAAAAAAAAAACAATAAAATAAAATAGAACTTAATTTGAACTGGGATATTTCACGGATAAATGAGTTTTAATAAAGTTTGGAAGCATTTATTTTTATTGTTATTCTTCGTAATTGATAACATCTCTCGATACTTTTGGAAACAGAAACAAAAGAAAAAGCCGCTTACCTTTTCTTTAAAAATTTGTGTCGATATCATAATAGTCTCTCGTCTGTCATGTTAAAGTTTAATCATAAGTTTTGAATCTCAAATTAAGTTCAGCCGCTGGCCAAGTAATTAAAACAGTCAGTTTTTTATTTTCCAGCCAATTTTTTTTTTATCAGCCAAACGATTTTTTATTAATCCTCAAGTAAGGGGGAGGCTTCCCACAGTTAAGTTCCTTTCCGCAAATGCTAACAAATTCTAGTATCCATCAAGGAATACACTTATTGGAATTGGCTGTCTCGTAATTACCTTTCGGTGGCCAGTGGTTATCCGACTCCGAGGAAGAGGAGAGAGTTGATGACCTTGAGTGCCGCAGCGTTGTTTCGAATCCTGTATCAGTGGGTCCGAAGGAAAGTTGATCGGTTGCATTTTTTGCATGCACTTGGCTGAAAAGACATCTCTTCTGGCTAGTTAAGTAAGGCCTTTTAACTTCTAACGTTGTTGCAGAAGAGAGTCGCCGCAAACTCTCCCTCCAGTATCATCGCGATGATACGAAGAGAATCATTGGTTTGTTCAGAAGGTTGTTTCTTTGATTTTGTCAGCCATTACTGCAATTGATATGCATCCCCTCCCTGTTGAATTGAGTTTTGCTTGGGACAGTTTCCTTTTGAGTCATTGGCTGTCTCGTGTTGAGTGGCGGGTCTCGTCGACACGTGCGCCAGAGCCGGAATATCACTAGTCCTGATTTTGAGTGCGTTTGTCTTAGTTAGACATACAGGGACAAGTGTTTTGCGTTGGAGGCATATGCAATCGGCAGTTATAGGCTGTGCTGCCATCTAGTATTCAAGTCCAGAGTCCCACTTCGGCTGCGATTGGTTTTCCGACCCCGAGGAGGGGTAGATAGTTGATTTTGGTGCGTCAGTGTTGTTTCGAATCCTGGACCAATGAGTCCGAAGGAAAGTTGACCGGTCGCCTTTTTTGCTCGTACTTACCAACCAAGCTGAAAAGACATCTCTTTTGGCTGGTTAAGTAAGGACTTTTAACTTCTAACGTTGTTGCAGGAGAGAGTCGCCGCGACCTCCTTCCCTGACTGCGTTAAGTCCTAATCTCACCAAATCCTCTATACACACCGGAAGACTTTCTGCGTACACCACACTAACACCGATCTTATTGCCATAACATCTCCATCTTATATTCACACACACACACACACACACACACACACACATCTCCTATCTTTCCACCCCTCTCTTCATTCTCTTCAATTTATATACGAATTTTGTTTATGTGCTCCTGGGAAAGATTTTTCCTATTTTCTGTATTTTCCTTTCCATTTCATAACCTCTTTTCTGTCTTTGAATTTAAACAGTTTTGCCTAAATTATAAATACGCATTTTTTTCGTAAATTAACAAGTGTTTGGCGTAATTTCGCCAAATGCATACTTTATGCCCACAGAACCAATCAATCGATTTATTTATCCAGTCTTGAATACAGCCAATGAAAAGTAAAACCTCTTACTTCATCGCGATGTACGAAGAAACTTATTTTCATTCTTCATCAAAGAAACTTCTTTTCAAAAGTTTCACCTATGCATGTTTATCCTTATTTATACTCGGCATATCGGGAAATATAATAATAAATTCTTGCAAGGCATCTGCAGGTTTCAAACATTTGTATCTTTTATCCGTTTTGCAAACATTCAAATTTTGGAAACAAAAATATTTATTTTAACAATTGAACTATCTCAAAATATTTTTAAAAAAATTCATTCACATGCATTGCATTACAAATGGGACGAACTAAAAGTAAAATTTATGTAAGGAATTACTGAATAAAAAGTCACATACCTTCTATCCATATGAATGCATACCATGAACAAGTTGAAAACAAAGACGCTAATCAGTTGTCTAGCCGGTCTGAAAAGACGAAATATAATTGAGAGTGCAGTCATACAGGAAGATAGCGATCGACGTTTATTGTGATATCTTCGAATGCGGAACAAATATTTTCATATTCAACTGCAATCTAACCAGTTCATTCTGTGCCTACTAGCTACTGATAAATCCAATTACGAAAGGGAGTGTAGTTAAGACAATACGAGTAATAACGTGTAGGAAATTATTCTCGAGTGAAGAAATTTTTCTTTCTTTCTGTGAGGTTATTATTCAGTTAAAAAAGAAAATCATTTGCCGACTATGTCATCTAACACAGCTTAGAATCCAATAATATTAAACATTTTGCCTTAATTATAAGTGAAACCTGCCTAAGTATATAATATAAACATATATATATATATATATATTGACAATGGCATTATTATGAACAAGTAATTTTATTATTTATAGATATATTATTAAGCTGGTCATTTGTATAACTTTTACAATAGTTCTGCTAATAAACCGAATTTTTCTTTTTATCCTACATATTTAGATTTAACTCAAACATATAATGATGACAAAAAAAAAAAAAAAAAACAATTAGAATGTTTAGATATGCTATTGGAAATTTTTGATAAAAAGGGAGTGTAATGTAATATTTATGATTAAAGAGATTCATTTAAATTTCAAATTGAAATAAAGTTCCATTCTAGAATGTTATAATATACATATATCTTCTGAAAAAAAAGCAGTTATAAATTATATAAAACGCTATAATAAGTTAGTCACACATATTTCAAACTAAATTTTCAACCTTAAGAAATTTTATGATAACTTCAAAATATATAAATATCCAATTAATTTCTTAGAAAATACATTTACTGCTTGAAAAATGTATTATTGATAAATCACAGGTTATTTTTTTAAATTATGTTACACAGTATATTAGAATTTCAATTTTAAAATAAGTTATAAATTTTGAGTTAGAAAAGTTTTTAATTTTTTTTCTCTAAAATAATTCACCTTACAATCAATAGATGGGGTTATTAATTATATTACATTTATTTTCTATTGCTTTGTCATTCATTTTAAATATGAAAATACTTCCTTTCAACTTGCAAAAAAATACTGAGGTATTCTTAATAACTTTAATATATATTGCATTATTTTAAAAGATTTTTTTTTAAATATTTTATGTTGTATGAATAATGGATACCATTATGGTCAGTTAAGATTATATAAGACTATATTTTTACATTAAGTCTTATTTAAGTGAATAATTTATATTTCTTGTTATTTTTTAAATTATGAATTATTATAGAGTAATTGGTTTTTAAAAAGTTCAAGAATTCGAATGTTTCTTTAAGAATGTAATTTTTGATTAGTTTGTGTCCATTTTAAATTGATTTTGGTAATAACAATTTTGTTATAAAGTAATTTGCTGAGTGGGATGGTTTGGATCCTTAAAATATGCTCAATCCAAAACATAATAATTGTTTTTTAAAAGTTTAAGCTAGTTAAGTTGCGTGTGTGTAGTATATATATAGTACAATAAATAGAAACCCGTTTACATATTTGCAATTGTGATACAAAAGTAGAAGTAATATATTTATTGGTATGGAATTTTTTTTTTTTTTTTTTTTTTTTGATTAAATTGCAAGTTCACGAGCTTAAAGGTATCCAGAATTCTGTTATAATTTCTTAATATAAGTGCATTTCACTCTCATAATAATTTTGAAAAACGTTTATAACTTAAAGAGTAATAAAATGTTTTAGCCGTTTTTTTTCTTGCATATTTAAATTCATAATTAGGATTTAAATTTTAAAAAGAATTTATCTAGTGTCTACTGGTACTTATGGTTGAAATAAAAAAAAAAATTATTCTAGAGAATTTTCAGCGAATCATTGATGAAGAAGGGACATTTTTGTTTCCAAAAAATACTCCAGTTACTTTTTTAGGTTTGAAATTCTTAAGAAAATGATCTAATTGGTTACAATCTCACAATTATTTTTTTTACTGTGAAATACAAAATACAATTTTAAATCACAAAGGATGCATATTTGAATACATTTCTTTTTTGTAGAGAAAAATGACAATAATCAAAACGAACAGATATCGGGAGAATCCCATAAGACAACAAAACATTTTCGCTAGATGAATGAAAAATGATCCTAGTTGAATTAATTTCTGCTGCTTAAGACATTTTTATTGCTTTTAGTGGTTTTTCCCCCACCCCTAATTAAGCATTATTTTTGGCACGATTTGGCCTTTTATGTGTTTTGTGTTCTTTGAAAAACAGAAAATGTATACTTCCAAGTAATATTGAAAAGATCTCGTCACTGTTCGAAGAAACAATATCAAACTAAACCGAGAATTAACTATACATAATTTGCTCCAAACCTGTGACGTCAGGCTATATCGTGATTTTCGTTGTAGTTAATCTGGTGGGAGGGGTTAACTATTTGAATCTTATAAGAAAATAAGTCCCCTATAAAATGAATCGTAATTCATGCAGATTAGATTGAAATTACGAAGTGTATTGAACATATATGAGATAATAAGTTACATTTAAAAGCAGCGATGAAATGCAATATAGGGAATTAGAAATTATTTGTGACTGAAGTAATGAAAGTGAGATGTACAAACCCCAAATCGTTTTTTTGTATTTATCTAAGAAGCTGTCAGATGGATCCGAAATGAAGTAGAAGGAGAGTTCAAGGCTAGAACTCTGAATTTCAAATTGTTTATGCATTTGAGTCCGAGTGAATTGATAAGAAACGAACTAAATTTGTTTTCTGAACTATAATTCATTCGAGTTTAGATAAAAATTTAGAAAGACAGAGTAGATAAAGGTAAGATTTTAAATGTTGCATAGCTTAAATAAAAAAAATTTGATGAGCCTCTGTTTTTCTCTTCCTTTTTTTACTGCGCAATTCAGTGTCTATATTGTTAGACTTGTAATGGAAAACGAACCAAATAATTACCAGCGGATGTCAAAAACTCTCACGAGTTAATTTATAATATGTTTGCTTTTAACTTCTTATATAATAATTCTTCCAATCTTTTATATGATCATAAACTAATAGCTAACTTCTGAATGTCGATAACATTATTTCTATTTTAATGCCTCAAACGCATATGACCTTCAAACGCATAAACCTTAGTACTTTTTGTCACATTTCGTTCCTCTGTAAGAATCGTCGCAATACTTAAAAATATGCCAGACTCTTCTGAAATATATTATAAAATTATAAGTACCGAACTATAACAACTGATGTTGCATAAAAGTTGAGTCTTTTAAAGAAACACTTCGCTCTGCAGCTTGTATACAAGTATAACGATTCCAGCATGTATATAACGATTTAGATACTTGAGGGTAGTATGATTAATTCAGGTAACAAATCCACTTGATGGTTTCAGTATTAATTCCAAAGTTAACCAACACATGACTACAATTTTGAAATGAAATTTGAGAAGAAGCTATATCGTTGCACTATCGGGATTTCTCGTGGATTTCAGTAGGCATGGTCTTTTCCTGATTACTGTACGTCGCTATGTCTCCTGAAATCCTCGGTAGAAATGACGATTTGAAAGAAAACTCGCGCCTTATGCCTTCCATTACAGCGCCGTCTAGCCGTTCACCTCTTACTCTCCTGTATTATATGGTGAAAATTGTTTGTTCGAATGTTTTCCATAACCTCTTAAATTTTTGCCCATGAATTTCGAAACACCCTGTATATATGAGTATGTATGAAAATTAAGTCCGTGTATGGTGAAAATAGGTATCTACACACAATTTCGAAAATTTTCTACCTTTTACAAAAAAAAAAAAAAAAAAAAAAAAACCATCAATTTTCAACTTCAAACATAACTATTTCATATAAGATTTTTAGAATTTTTCTTTATTCTTGAAATCAAAAAAATATTTTCATTCATAGAATTGCTTAATTTATAGGATTACAGCTTTCACGTGATAAAAGGAAGGATATAGTTATATCTATATACGATTTCCTAGGCTGTTAAGGGGAGTCGGAACCTCCTATACCGATAATGTTAAATTGGCTGTTTTCGATGTACCTTTTCTCAAAATCTATTATAGATACAAGTTTGAAATTTTTTACACAAGTAAAATACATCTTTCTTATAAAACTGAAATGAGCTTTTAACTAATTTTGAATTTTTTATCAATTTACAAAATATTATATCAGACATTGTCAAATTTCACTCTTTTTTAATATAAAAAAATTTGCAAAAAATACATTTTTCAATTTTTTACAAAAAGCTCATTTCAGTATATATTAGGAAACATTATGAACATGTCCTACAAAAATTACACATATATGAACAGTAATTTCTTAGAAAAGGTACATCGAACATGAAAAATTCACATTTTGAGATAAATGAGTTTTAACGTAAAAGTACTTACCTATCAAAACATTCCTGCCCCATACTCTAAATTATCCACATTTTTTTTAATTTCATCATCCTCTCTTTTCCTTTTGAGCCTTTTTTCCTTTCTAACATCTTTTGTTTTTTGTAAACAAGAATATCGAGCTTTTAACAGCCTCTCTTTGTCGAGACGTTTCATTGCCTGTATCGTATAGTCACCAGGCTCAATGTTCAATTTTCTCAAAATTTGTAGTTTTGATACATTACCTATATTGAACGAAGATACAGCATCATACGTACCTAAAGAGAGGGCTTCTATATGTACAAAAGTTTTCTTTGGTACACGAGACCATATAACGTTATTTACACTTTCATTTGGGTTTTGGGTACAGCCATGCAAACACTTTTTCAATAGTTCTGGATTGGATAAATCCCTAAAAATGGGTCGCATAGCCTCCACAACAGCAACAGGTAAACTGTTTTTATGATGATAGGTTTCCCCAAGCAACTCTGCCTTTCTAAACTTGCACCATGTATCGGCATCTGATGGGCAAAATCCATGCTGAGGTTTTTCATCAGTCGACAGTTTGTGTAAAAATATTGCCCACACGGCTTGTCGCATATCTTTTACACTGGACAAATTTCTTCGAATGGCTAGACCGTAATAGGTTTGTAGACGATCAATTTCTGCCTCTGTCAGCCTGTTTTTACCAGACAAAGGTTTACCGTCTGAAAGCTTTTGACCTCTCATCTTTGCTTTCAAGCGCCGAAGACGTGTCCCCATTCTCTTCATTACATGTCCAAGACATTCTAATTTTGTCACCGAACACTCGTTCCCATATACATTGTTCTCTACAATGGAATCATATGCTTTCGAATCTCCATCACCCAAGTATCTTGTGTATCGAACGTTGTACTTCGATTCAGAACGGCGAAAAATTGATAGAGCACCTGTCACCTCCATTTTGCCATTATAACCAACAAAATTTCTTTTACAGTTTTGAAGATGCTTAATTTTGTTCGGACAAATACAATGTTTGGATAATATTTCCACATCAATTACTTTACCTGTATCCACACTTGTAACTGTCACTACACCATTCTTCGAAGAAAAGCCTCGTTTCTGCCAGCTACCATCAACCGCAACAGCAATGTCTCTTCCTCCGTCATTCTCTTCAACTGCTTCATGAACTGCTTCTGCCATACTTTCTTCGCAAGTTTCTCTAGCTGCTTGCAGTAAAATATTATTAAATTTTGTAAATTTTGTAGGTGGTGGTGGAAGATTCATAATACCGCAAAACATTACTGCAGATTCAGCCCCTTTCCCTATGCATCGCATTGCATAAACTAACCTATTATTGACTTCAAAATTATTGTCACACTGCTTAGAATTATAAAAAGTATATTTATAATCACAAGAAGGACATTTTATATCAAACTGAACAGCTTCACCACAGTTTTTTTCATGTTGTAACAATCTAATTCCTTGTTTACCACACTTTTAACATTTTACAGCTTCAAAAAGTGCATAGGCTAAAAGATTGATATCCATAATGACATTCCTAAAACCAGAATAAGTATCATTCGAATATGATGTATCCATATTTTTTACCTTCTTTTCACTGGAAGATACATTTATTTCTTCCTTGGAATGATTTGCTACATCACTATTTCCTATAGAAGAGTCATTACTTTCACACGCCTTTTCACATCTGCCTTTGTTAAAATGTCCTTTTCTTTTTTTAAACACTTTTGTCTTTGATCTAGGCATGATAAAATCGCTTGAAAACAACAATTTAAAATAATTTAGCTATGTGTTTTGATACAAACACTAACTAAAAAGAACAACAAATATTTGTAATAATTCAGTTATATGTTTTGAAACAAACACTAACTAAAATGAACAAGCTCGTAGTAGTCGAACTAAAATATGCTTATGCAAGTATAAACAAATATCTATCAGTCATAGATACAGTGAAACTTCTTAAGAGCAAATACAAATAAAAGAAAGGCTCATTTATAACGAAAGTTTAAAAAAATTCATTTAGAGTAGCACACAGTACTATCGTCCAAAAATGAAGTGCGTTGTTTACATTTTTTGGCCCTTTAAATGGGCGTGGCCCCGTTTCAATGCTTATTTAAAACTAAGTTTTTGAAGCTTCTAATTATCGTAGAGATAAAAATAAGGTATCTTTAGAAAGGTGAAAAGCTATACAATTTGGAAATAAAAAAATCTCAAATCATGATTTTTTGAAAAATTTGACGTTCCGACACCCCTTAAGAAAACTGAATTTTTCATTTTTAGTTAGTTTTCTTAGCCAATGGGCGGTCTCAGTATTATTCGAATATCATTGGGGAAATAATTTTCAAAATCGATCGCATAAAATGACTTACATCTTGAAACTGAGATATTGGAATTTCGATACTTTACCGCTTCACTTTTATCTCTTGAACAATATCCATTTTAAGTTTTCCCGGAAAACAACTCCTTTTTCTCAATATCTTGTGTTTACCAGTAAAAGTGTCTCGGCGAAGTCAATAAACAAATGTTATTTTCATCCGGTTTTCTCCCGCTGCTGACTGACTTTTATTAAACTAACAAGGACAATATTTTGCTACTTAACCGTGGTGCGAGTTGGCTCAAATTGAGCCTTACGAATCCTAGATTAACACTATTAGATGCAAATGTTTCAATACGGCAATACACAAATGTGTTTCTTTGGCCAAAAGTTCTGGGAATTCTCTATGCGTATCGCTACGCTGAAAAAAATTGACTAATATAACTCTTCTTGCCATTTATCCAAAGACATAATTTTTTAATAATTAAATACTTTGTTCAACTAAATAACAACGTTTTGTTCACCTAACGGCGTTATTATTAGGAAATAATTAGAGATAAAAACCAACATTTTTAAAAACAACGTTTTTATATGGTGGCAAAGTTTATTAAAAAGAATTATTGAAATATTAGTTAAAACTGGTGGCAAATATCTAAATATTGCATTGTTAGGCAAGTAAGAACGGTTCCCAAAATTTCAGAGCTCTAACTTGATGGGAAGTTGGTTAAATTAATGATAGAAAATTTGATGACACACTAATACGCACACAGACAGACACACGCCAAGTGAAATACATAAAAACGTAAAAACTAACTAAAATTAATTAATTCATCCGGTAAATTAATGGTTGGAATGCAGTTTAACCCAACCACCCTTGGCGACAAGAATTATTTGGCAGTATTTTGCCAAATGTGGCTACCCTGTTCCGTTTCACGGATTTAACGCTCAGCCAAAAAAAAAAAAAAACCGCCAAGTTTGGCAATTATTCAAATTTCGCCAAGTGTTTGGGCTAAACTGCATTATTAAAGAAATATTAGTTAAAACTTGTCGCAAATGTCTAAATATTGCATTGTTAGGCGAGTACGAACGATTCCCAAAATTTCAAAGCTCTAGCTTGATGGGAAGTTGGTTAAATTAACGATCGAAAATTTGATGACACACACACACACACCAAGTGAAATTCAGAAAAACGTTTTAAAATGTTTAGTTATGGAAACTCAGCGCATGAAAAAAGTTAAACAGAATGTAGTAACAATTTCACAAAAATTAAAAGCTTTCCACAATTGTTTAGTTTGGAAAAAAACCAGTGATACAGTAAATGTATGTTTCAGTACATCTTATGAACTGAAACATATTATATTCATGTGATTTGATTTAGTCTGTTACTTTGTTATTCTCACTCCGAAGTCGCTGCTTAAGACCAATAAGTCTACCGTATGGAATTATTACTATTGTCCTCAAATATATACTATTCTATCCATTTAATAGAAACAAAGTGAATATGAATGAATAAAAAATAATGAAGGTTTCTCCGGATTTTCATTTTTCCCCCGATTTTCAAAAAAAATATTTTTACCCTTATTTTAATGATTCATTTGTAGGTCTTCCGGTTTTTAATGATATTCTAAAATATTTTCAAAAATCGGGAAGAGTGTAGGATGTGATTCCACGGAAACCTTCATTATCTTTTTTTCCCTTTTCATTCACTTTTTGGCATTCAAATAGATAAAATAGTATGGATTTGAGGGCGGAAGTAGAAATTCCATACGATTAACACTATGTTCACGAAATCAAAATGGTCGTTAGATGGGAGCTTTAAGAAACCATCCACTTTACTGAAAAATATTTAGAAAATATCGATAAAATCCTCTATTTTAGCCCACGAACGCAAAATCGCATTACAGTGTTAATAGAGTTGCATTGTTAATAATTAATGGATTATAGAAGGAGGTAACAGATTTGGTACTGTACTGTATTGAAGACTATTAATAAATAGGACTTGTTTTCAGGACATCACATTTATTTGCGCACATCTTTTCAAGCATAAATTCAAGACACAATTTTACACAAGCACCATTTATCAATGTTCGTCTTTACCTCTCGGAACCAAACTCAATACTAAAATTCATATCCGTTGCCAGTAAATTATCTAAAATCAAAACTATGATCTGGTGTTGCCAAAAAAAATATCTTAATAAAGAATATTGAAAAAGGTATTACTTTAAGTTTAAATCGTCTGCTTTTAAAAGCAGAATAGGTAATGTCTTAAATAAAGTACCACATTAGATGAAATCGTCTGCCTTTAAAAGTCGAACACATAAATCTTAAAAAAAGTATCACATTAAATTAAATCGTCTGCCTTTATAAGTTGGATACATAATATCTGAAAAAAGTATCACAATCGTTTGTTTTTAAAAATTGAATATGTCACAGTACATGTATCGATGTTTTATTTGCGTTATTTTCTTTCCTTTATTAGGGCTAAAATAGGAATCAACGGAAAATATGTTTATAAATATTTAGAAGTTTTAATATATAAATAGCCGTATCTATTCCCACTTATTCCCTCTCATTGACCAATTTAATCTCTTTTCAGAATGACCACACGTCACGCCACTGACCATTGAACGTCACAGACAATGAATTGGCCTGACCGTCTCGTATCCTTCGTTCTTCGCCTTTTAGTGTTACACCATCTGTGGAGTTGTCTCTGTTCGTCCTTCATCTTGGACGGCTCTCCAACCTCATTTGCCCAGTTCCCACGTTGGTTGGCTGGACTCAATGGGACACTGTCCCTAAAGTTTCGAACCAGAGAACCCAACGGCCTTCTTCTCTACACAGACGACGGAGGCACCTACGATTTCTTCGAAGTCAAGTTGGTGGAAGGAAATGCAAGACTGAGATTCAATCTTGGGGGCGGGACAGCCATCTTGTCTGCCGGAAAAAATCTGCATGATAGTCACTGGCATACACTTAAAGTAAGTACCCTTTGTATTTAGCACCGCAATTTTGAAGTCTATTAGCTTTTTGGATTGAATTTTTTTGGCATCTTTTAGATTTTGCCATACAAAAAATAATGTTTTTCTAGAAGGGATCTGGAACTACTGAATCGAAAACTTATATCGATCTGAGGCCTGTTCTATACTTAACCGCCTAGAAAGTAGACAGACACCTGTTTTAAAGGCCGTCCAAATTTTTTTAATATCTATTTATTTATTGAATATAACAACATAATTGCGCATGGTGTTTATTGAAGCGATTTAATTAAAAACATGAGCATTTTGTATTATTCAGTTTCAACAACATTGCAAGAACATAATGTCCAATAATAATTAATCGGCGAGTAATTGTAACGAAAAAAAAATTAAACTTATGTAATATTCATAAATAATTATTCATAAATTTTAAAAGAAAATTTTTGTAAATAGTCAGTGAAATGTTTTGAATCAGTTAAAGTAGTTAAAAAGTTCCTTTATTATGCAAGACGATGTGTTTCTTTCATTATTTAACTCTACAGCCATCTTTAAGTTTATTTAAGGTAACTGTACACCTTCGGAGAAAATTTTTTGAAATACGTTGATATTTGCTATCAAAATATTTTTTAATGCTAAACTGCAAAAAACACATTTAATAATCTGCTTTTAATTTAAAAAAAGTTTTTAGAAGGAAAAACAAGGTGAAAATAGTCCATAAATTGATTATCAGAATAAAGGTCAAAAGTATACAAAAATATCATTATTCCCTAAATTGTATCTTATTCATCATAACATTTTTTGGGGCTGGTACTACTTTCATGATAAAAATTATATTACTAAAAATTTGATTGTGTTTCAAGTCAAATGACAATGAAAAATCAAAAAAAGTTATAACAATATATGATTTACACATTTGTTACTAAAAACATATCAATTTTACAACCATTAAAGTAGTAAGGGTTCTTAAAAACTATATAAGAAAGATACTTGCAAATTTTATATTAATTTGGTTCATAACTTCTTCTAATATCTACGTTGCAATGTGTAAATATGTCGAGAAAACTCATTTTGAGAAAAATCAAAAACAAACTTTCGAATGCAATTAAAAATTAGCTACCGAGTAAAATTCAAATCCCTGTAACTTAAGTTCTAAATAAGGTATAAGCAAATTTCAAACACTATTAGAAAGAAAAAAAGTTGAAATTTTAAATTGACATAAAAATTAGAAAATTTTGACAAAAATGACCTTTTAAAGCTGTACGGATTCCTTAAATAGTCAATAAGCACAGAACTCCATGTACAGATATGAAAGACCTGGAAAAAAACACTTTGTTAACTATAAAGGAATGAGTAAGGTCGCTCTTTCTCGAATCTCTCTTAACTCGGTCAATCTTAATTTATATTTTAATAATGAAGTCTTAGCTTACCAAATTACTCGTTCTGATTCAAACATTTCTCGATAAAAGCTGATTTGTTATATTAATACTTTAACTAAAAGTCACTCCAATCCAAAAGATTAATTACGGTGTTTCAATGCAGGTTGCTAATGTCTATCAGTCTGTTGTTATTTTCTACCTCCCTTCTCTTTCCTTTCAATACCATTTTGATTATATATCACTATCTCTAATTCAATCCACTACACTTCCTTTTTTAAAATCTTTATTTAATTTACCTAATAATATTTCAGTTTGGTTGGGAAGAAATTGTAATCTTTTGCAATTCAAATTATTATCAAGTCCCCGAGGTTAGTGAAGAGAAAATCATAAATAGGCCAACGTAACAACTTTTGTTCTGAATGTTGAAAAATTCACAAGTCAGAAACGGTGCTTTCGTTTTTTGTGTGCCGAAAGAATTTCTAAAAACAGCCAGTAACATTTTCCTCGTCTAAAATTATTTTAAGGAAAGGAAGAGAAACTAGAAATTCATGACAATTGCTCATCGAGCTGCCGCGTTAGCCGAATGGTCATGATCGTGTGCTCATGACCGACGTTGTTTTCCATTGAGTTGTGTTCGAAGCCTATTATAAAGACTCGTTGTGTAGAGGTGCTGAGTAGGTTTAGTGAGCAGGGTGCTATCTCAGGTGTCGTCCTCGGACGAGGTCCGAAATGATGAGTTTCGTCACTAATTGCCTCCGTGTTGCATCTAAGTGTGACATAATAAATATAAAACCAGGATTTTTTTGGGGGCTGCTTCTACAGCTTGGATGATACAAACAGGTGGAAATGAATTGCATTATTATTTCACGATACATAACAAAATAATAATAGTCCTTTCCATAGAAATACGAAAGGAACTATAGTTGGGAAGATAAGTTATGAAAGAGTTTGGGAGATGTTTATCTCTTATGCTACAACATTTCTAAGATACTATGAGGAGAACTTCATATTGATATCATTCACTGAAACAAACTGTAATATTGTGATTGATGAGACATTGGATTTGTGCTCCTTGAAATGGAGTAAGCAATATTTCCGCAATAATATAATTAGAGTATTGCGAAAGATAGAGTCTTCATTACTATTAAAGTGTTAACATGATAAGTGTTTCAGATAAACTTTCGGGAATTTAGTATTTATGAATTTTAAAGGAAAACTCATTTTGGAACTTCGATAACAGATTAAGCATTTTTTTTATTAACTTACATTAATTTGAATATTTCGCTAACACGAATAAATGAAATAAGATTAGATTGAATAATCACCTTTTAAATTTGCAAGTTTTCCTATACAAAAGCTAGAGATTGTTATATTTATTAATGAAAAATTATAGAGTTATCAATTCGATAGGTTTTACAAATATAGTTCAACAATTATTTAATCATCATTTAAATCCATATCGTAATTATTCAAACGAAATCATTATTTGTTAACTCATTTACTTCGTATTAAACATTTCAAGAATATTTTGATTTCTGAATAAACAGATTAATGAGCCTGCAGTAAGTTGGCTATCCCTTTTTATAATTACTATAATTTTCTTTCTTCTAAAGCTATTATATTTAATTTTGAAGCTTTTGTTAAGTTTATCCATTACTTTTAAGGAGGTATTACTTCTTTGCTACATTTGGAAATGACGTACGCAGGCGAGGGGTCCACGTAATATAGACCCCTTACATCCACAAATATTAGCACCTTACCTAAAAGCTTTCTTTAAAATATGAATATTTTCTGGGCTCTTCAAAGAAGAATTATATGTATGTCATGAATATATACAAGGGTTATATATATGTATGTATGTATGCATATATGTATTTATGTATATATATATATGTGTGTGTGTGTATGTGTGTGTATGCATGCATGTATGTATATACGTATTTATG